>JAGXJF010004914.1:0-273740 GCA_019208055.1 Stipa capillata | reverse complement strand
CGAACGTGCACAGACAAAGACAACTTGAATAACGGTGAACTAAAGGGGTGACTTGCCTAGAAAACTTCGAGTTTTTTTAGGTTGAGTTCGGTAGCGACTTAGAATGGGGCGCATATATTTGGAGTTAGTTTCAAGATTCGACTTAAAGTTCATGGTTTTGGTTTATGGATCTGTAAGGATGATGTTTGACGATGGGTGTATACGCATGGATTTTCCACATGACAACTGATAATGCTTATAAGGGGGAGCGAGAGTGTATATCTGGGCTTTAGGGCGTAGGTATACCTGCTCTAGGTTCTTTTTGCGGGACACTGGGTTCTCGCGGTACAAAGCAAGACTTTTGGCAATGGCACGGGTATGCGCCGCAAAAATACACATCAAATGTACCGCATTCAGATAAGAGAATATGGACTCATAGGTATTAAGGCCTTCGCGATCACATCGATTTTTATCCTGCTTCTATGGTTAGCTAGGATATCTACACATTTAGTTTTAGCACGGACATTCTATTTTGATCATTCTGCAAAATTACCAGCTAAATGGAATCTATATGTTTTAGAAAGAGACAACGCTACAACGAAATCACTTTAAAACTAATACCTACTAGTAGCATGTGGAATTGCGGCCTGCTAACTTTAATCTAATACCCTATCCATTTATAGCAAAACGCTTTTAAATCCTAGGAATGGCATTTGCGAATCATCGACTAGAACTAACCTAGGATGTTAAACATGGAACTCGGATAAGGGGTCGGCCACTCAGGGCTCCTTCAAACAAGCCTTCATTCATGTGGATATGCTGCCATATGTGTAATCGCCGGCTTAATCAATCTAATCCAGGTTTTAATTCTTTATCACTCCCTTAAAAGGTTTGTGGGTTTTTGACAAAAGTTGAGTTACCGTGTTCGGGAGACAACATTTGGCTAATTTCCACAAATCCAAACTTCATACTTATCAACGAGCTATGAATCCACATGATACCCTAAACAGCTACCGGTGGAATAAGGGTATGCTATTCTTTGGCTGTTCATGGATGCGTATATATACATTGCAATAGATTTAGAACTTAAAAACCTAACCTAGGTTTAAACCTACTACTCTATTCAAAGAGGTTTCACAAATCTTTGAGCAAAGTTTTTCACAACTTGACAAATGCTTTGAATCACATATGATGCGAATTACGCTTTGGGGTTCCGAACCAAAAATTACGGGTGAAGCACAGGACGGCATTGGGTTGTTCAAGCTTAGCTGCGTATACTTGGCAATACGAGACTTAACAAGACCTATAGACCCCTACCCTATTCTACTCCCTACAATTATATTAAATGCTTTGCGTTTCGGTGAAGATTAGACGCTCATAGCTTGGCAATCTTTCTCTCAGGGTTTTCCAGAACAAAAGTTTGGAGTGCAAAATTGGCCTACTAGGGATACTACCCCGTCTGCTTAAGGGTTTCCCTTTAACTACGTAATTAAAATCAGTGCGTGATGTAAACGATGCGATTGTTTATTATGAGAAATGAAGCTCCTACGGACACAAAAGAACGGCCTACTCAGTTCAGCTGGGATAAATAATCAACATAAGCTGCCGGCGTGTGGACCTTAGCCTACTCTAGTTGCTCAAATGAACGAAAAAAAAAAAGAAAAAAGGAAATAGCGGAAGCGGCGGCGCCCTACCCCGAAGCTCACTCGGCCGGCGGCGTTGCATCGCTCGGAACGCAGGCGCGGCAGGGGAGGGGGCGGAGGCGGGGGCCCGGAGGCTCGGGAGCATGGGAGCAAGCCGAGGCGCGGGAAGGGCGTCGTGAACCCGACAAGCTTCCGGTCGGCACTATTTGTGTCCTGGCTCGGCCCTCCACAGGCTCGGCGGGGTACATGAGCGGCGCAAGTTATTCGGCCAGTGCGGCGGGGGCGGTTGGCGGCGGTTGAGGCTTGTCGGAGCTCCGGCGGTTAAGGGCACTCGGGATTGGTTCCGGCGGTTAGATCTACTGTAGGCGGCGAGAAGTTCTTTCTCAGTCGGCATATGCTGTCTAATTGATTGCTCAGGAGAGCTTGGGGATTTGGTTAGTGAGCGTCGGGACAGAGGATTGTGGCGGAGCTGACTCGGTCCGCCCGGAGCTAATGGAGTAGGGGAGCAAGGGCTAGGGCCTGGCGAATGGCAACTACACTCGTGGCTTGACTGGGGAATAAGGGGTGGCCTCGGCCCACGCCCCATGCCTTTTATATAGCCCTGACGCCCGGAGCTCGATTGAAGCGCTGCCACCCGGCGAATGCTACTGCTCGTCTGGTGAGTTTAACAAGGCAGGCCTGGGCTTGTGCAGACAGGCAGGACGGCTACATAGAGCTCTCGAGTGGACCGCATGATCTAGTGCGCGTGTAGGCTCGGATCGGCCACTCGACCGAGGCCGTCACCGCGTAGGAGAAGGCGACGGCGTCGCGGCTGTGGAGCGGACATGGTCGTGCTTCAGGGAAGCCGCGCGCCATAACCGTCGCACAGAGGGCCGTCCATGGTCGTGATCCATGTAGCTCCTGCCATGTGCCTGACGTCCAGCCTTGCCAAATAGGTTCAGGGGCAATGGTTTAAGACCAGGGAAAACAGGGCAACTGATGGAGACTCCAACGCTCAAGGCCAAGACTTGAATGCCAAATGACCATGCCCTGATTTCTACAATGCACTCTGATGAGACCGTGAGATGCCAGGTGGTTCTTAATCGGCTGAATTAGAAGGGGATTAAGGCAGAGATAAATGGCTTCCCATACAGAGACAGCTAGCAAACTTTGGCAAAGCACAGTGCGGTGGATTTTAGCAACCGAGTTAAAATACTTGTGAAGGTAGACTCAGGTGCTGGCTTCGTGCTGGATCTTACATAAGACAACTGCCGATGTTATCAGATATTTGGACTCCGGGAAATGTCCGGGATTTATGTGGGATTTTACCAGACATTTTTCTGAGATGAATTTTAGGGGTTGCACGCTGCAACGCCCGAGATTGACCTAAAGATTTAATAATTATGTTATTCAAGATTTTTACAGATCCGTCTGCTTATTTTTAATGCTTACCTTCAAGGTGCCAGGTATTGTTAGGGTGGTCGCCCGGGCAATTTCCTTTGGGATTTTTTATGGGCAGACACGGGGAGAGATAGACAATTTCGCGATTAGGCGTTTTTTTAGACGAAGAATTAACATAAAGAGCGAGACAGGAATCGGGGGTCGCAACCATGGTTTCGGAGCGCTGGCAAGAGGCGAGAGTGGATGGAATGTCTCTGGATTTCGAGACGGTCTTGGGCACACGACGGCGGGGAGGTGTGCCAGCCGCAGAGGCATCGCCCATCGATACTCGATCGAGAACAACAGAGAAGCATGGTGTGAATTCCGAGTTTAAGGGTTTTTTAGTGAACGAAAGATTAACAATCAGATGGAAGTAGATATACCAGGTCGCAAACTAGCGGTTCCGGAAGGTGGCAATGTGGGAATGGAATGACAGGTCTCGGTCTCGACGCGATACTCTGGAATAGGCCGGATCCCAGGTGCCCGGGCCACGCTTCGGTGGATTTTGCTTGCAGCGACGAATTAGGGTCTTGGAACGACCAGGTATTTAATTAAAGGCAATGATTGGTGCTCAGGGTTGGCGTATTTCGGATGCGCGGCAAGAATGGGGTGCCTACGGACTTGAGATCAGATGGACATCTTTGTGATTGGCTTACGGACATGTTTGTGGTGTGAGGCTACCCCGTCGATTACGCGGTGCGCGTATAACGCGCGGGTACATGCGTAGAGATTTTTGTGCCCTATTCGATCGAATCAGGGGGAGGGAAGTAGGTTTAGGGGCGCGGCAGGTGACGCAAGTATGGTAACTCTGGCAACCTTTGTATCTCGACTCGGGTTTCCCTTTGACGACAAGGTGCCCGCGGACTGCAGATGTGGGCTTAGGTGGCACTGAATAATATGTCATAAGGTGGGGAGCGGATGCCGAAGTATGCCGGGAGCGGGTGGAAGGCCTGTCGCGGCGGAGTCAAATGTATGTCGCCGGATAACCTGTCCGTGGTAAGGACAGGATTTGCACAGCATGGGACCTCAGTTTCGCGCGGAAAGGAACAACGTCGTGGACAGCTTGTGTGCACCGCGTCGGAGGGCTAGGGGTTATGCCGTGGCAGAGGCATGGCAGCGACGAGTAGCTGCTGCGTGCAGATGCCGAACACAGGGGTCGGTGGCGCGGCAGAAACTGTTTCGCCGGCCCAAGAAACGCCACTTGCCAGGTCTACCGAAGAACGGATAGTAACGGCGGTGGTCCAGGGCCTTGCAGCGGTAGCAGGCAATAGATAACCCGGCGGCTGCCGTGGCAAGCAGCGTCCGGCAGCGGCACATTTGCCATGGCACTGTCAAACCGGTCGGGCAAGTTGGGCTGATCCACCAATGGCAGCTTCCTCCATAAACAGGCTGTCAATGTGGCGGAGAGGGGTCGACGCTAAGGGCGAAACGGTCCTGCATGCAGGCCCAGAGGATATACCGCAGGGTTTGCTATTCCTCGCTAGCAACAGGGTTTCGACAAAGCAGAAGCAAGAGAGCCCGGAACATACGGGAAACAGTTTTTGGTTGCTTTGCTTTAGGGTTATAGCACGCAACATGAATTTGGACATCAAAGTTTAATTTGCGTTGTTTTCACATCCGAATACCGTCAGCGCAAGTTTTGTTGTACCCGGGAAGCCCTAATTTTGGTTTCGGAAATTAGGTGTTACCCTATGATTTTAGACTCGAACAAACCCTAGGAACATAACACCCACACCGTCTATTATACTAACTCTGCGACTATACCTGCTGTAACATACAATTTATATCTTCGTCACCATACTTGTAGATCATAGCACTTCTATTACATCGCAAAGCGACCCGCTAAATCTTTCGTCTGCTAAATGTAGAGCATCGAGTACACGCTTAACGGCGTGTCACTAAGGTTGATCCGGACCAACAACCAGTGGTTATCACCGACAACATCGGAGATAGAACTTTTTGCACACGATCGAATGCACCGGTCAACACAAACACTTAATAACAATATAACCTAACTAAACAACAATTCTACATGTTTAATAATGCCTACAATAACATGTCGACACCTAAATTAAAACTCATTATTTTTTCCCAACCGTCTAATCAATTCACACTTATTCTATTCAAAAACGAGACCATAACTAAACTATCGACATTAAACACCTACTTTCAAGAACTCCTAATTAATACGATACCATCACAGCCCTACTAAGCTTACTAACACTTTTTATACATACATAACCATAAATACTCATACTAAACTGTTCAAACATCCTATTAAAACTATGAGAAAAGAACTACAACCATAATATCTATATCTATAGTACATAACATATATTAAACATAAATAATCAATACTAATAATCATACTAACACTTGTTCAAAAATTTTACCCGTGGATGTAGAGATCTGGAAACCCCCCCCTCTCACTCGTCTTCTTCACTCCAACTTCTCCATCCCCCCGGCTCACCCTCCTCTTTCTCATCTTTCTTTCTCCCCTTCTTCCTCTCCTCTCTTCTATTCTTCCCTTTCTTCCTCTTCTCCCTCTTCTCTTGTTCTCTCTGTAATGGCTAGCGGCGCGCGATGGAAACGGGGAGAAGAACTGGGCGCCCCTGAGGACGATAGAGGCGAATTTTAGGCGGAGGGTGGGCGATGAGCACTTGAGGACGTTCCCTGACAACGTGCGCATTAAAAGGCCCTGCTCGCTCCGAACCGTCAATGCACGACCTTGGCAGCGCTTGTCGTTCGAACCGACCGGCACGACAGGTGCCAGGCAACGTGTCTTGATTCAGCACTCTCAGACGCGCCGTCGTTTCCAGGTGAAACGACAGAGCCACCAGCTTTGTCGTCCACCGTCTGCGCTGACCAGCCCCCTTGTCCGATCGGACACAGCCCCACCCCCAACAACAACAACCGGTCCGGACTGACACAAGCTCCCCTGTTGTCTCATCATGGCCGCTGCCGATAGGTTATTACTTTTGTAATTCCTCAAAAACCCCCCCGAACCCTTATAGCATCTCGAATTTGGTATATTCAAAACACCTTATTCTCATAAAAAAAAATTCGCTTTAGTTGGACTCAGGCTAAGGTAGACACCGACTGACCTGTGGGCCAAGGCGGTCGGTGTTAGCAGCCGCATCCGCATCGGCGTTTTAGTATTCTCCATCTCGCCTACATTACTCCCATCTCATCTCCCTCTCCCGCTCCGTGCGCAGCGCAGCGGCGGCGTCTAGCGCACGACGGCGCAAGAGGCAGGAAGAACAGAACGAGCATCCGGCGACGATCAGTGACACATCCGACGGAGAGAGGAGCCGATGCTGGCGGTGGTCGCGCATCACCGCCGAGCTCGCACTGGGCCGACGCTGGCGCGACGTCCTGCCCGATCGGAGTGTGAACCGTGCCCATCTGCCGTCGAGCGCAGCTGCAGTGGCTCCGCAGCACGGCCTAGGTGTGGCTCGACATGGCCTCCCTCATGCATCAGCCTCCGCCGACCCCTCCTCCTCCTCTCCCCGCCCGCGTCCCGTGCCAAAGGTCACCTCTACTCCCTCTCCTTCCCTCTTTCTCTCTCATGCTTCTTCTGACTGCGCCGATACTCTATTCTTAACATTTGCTGTTTGTTCGATCTGGAGTGCATACCTTGCCATCATCTGCACCTCGTCACCAAGGCCGTATCCGAGGATGAGGCCCTGCAGATCGCCGAGCTCATCTGCGCGAAGCTCACCCAGCAAGCCGGACGACACAGCCCACGTAGCGCCCCTGCGCCTCAAAGTGCTACAGACACTAGCCACGCATCATCTGTATGTGCCTGTATCCGATTGTATGCTTCCAATAGCATGGATTGTTCTCTCCGCAGTCTGTTCAGCTTGCGTACAATCTGCCTTGGCGAGAGCATCCCCTATGGCAAGGCGCTTCGTCTCACACGGAAGGACGTGCTCAAGCTCGCTAGCCGCGCGGAAGGCTACCAGACTGCATCATCCCCACATTCAAGAACTATCGACACCTTTGTCCACGCGACTGGGCATTAGCGCTCTGCGCAGAGGAGCTGTTACCTCGCTGTCGTCCAGGATCCTCACAGACCAGAACGGAGGTAAATACGAATGCTCGGTACTTTCAAGTTCCTTTTGTTTATATATCAATATATACCTGGTAGTTTTTACATAGATGACCATTCTTCTTGTATGATTGTGACAGCATCGAGTAAGGAGTACTTCAACTTTCTGAACATACCTAGCCCCCTTGCGATGGCAGTCGTGGCGATGATAGCCGAACGTAATTGCGATGCAAAGGAGAGAGCTGCGCACAGCCATTATTGGATTTGTGAAGTCATCTGACTCTACTATCAGGTACTGTATCTTCCTTGAGTTCACATCTCCGCGTAAGTCATTATTGTGTTCTGATGTGTGGATAAGATTTATGTAGTGATACTAATGCCTATGAGTTTCATTCCTTGCGCAGCTATGCATCGCCTGTCTGTCTGCCTCCTTATCATATCACTATGTCAATTTGGATCAACCAGGCAGTATTGAATTTGGTTATACATCGCTCACTATTAGTTATATGCGACAGAGAGTAACAACTAAACACAAAAAAGTTACTGCTTGCTTATAGCCTGCAACATTGTTGTGTGCTCTCGTATCTTGTCACACCCTGACATGTGTCTGGTTATCGAATGAGAGGAGTCAACACTTGCGATAACATGTCTCACACACCCCTTATAAGCTTTCTACTTGGGATGGTGAATCAATTTTGTTTTCACTAACTGTGCCACTGACCACTGCATTGTATGCGCTCTGTGTGCTCTGCCACTACTCTGCTTTTCACGTCAACTTGTCGCCACTACACTGCATTGTACTGGCCTTGTGCCTCTACTACTGCGCTTTGTATGACTTCATGCCTTACACATCATACGCCACACCGTAGTATCTCGATACTCTGACCGTCATTCATCACAAGTTCTTAAACCTCGACAAACACTAGTTTAATGACACTTAAACCTTTCACGTGCTCGCATAGTAATCATCGGTATTCTGGATTAACAAACGACAATATGCTTTTATTGCGAGTGTGATCTGCTCACATATGCCAGCTAGTTGCATCAGCTCGAGAAAGATGACAAGTATCAGCAGTTTAGCGCTATTAGAAGCATAATTCTTTACTCTAGCAGGCTCGATTCCTATCTACGAGTTTCAGACTGCTAACTCTACCATTGCTGCATCAGGTTATGTACATAGGTTCAATATGCTGCACCATACTACTCAAATTTGTGTTTCGTTATGAGTACAATGCAACATATGTTGCTATCATTTTTTGATATCTACTGATGGAGCAATTGATAGGACTAGGTTCATGAGGAGTGCATAACCAAATGCGTCTGATGTCTTTGCTTGATCTGAGCACGCCATTGCTCTGGGGAAGTCCTTATTCTGCAATTACAAAAGCACTTGGGGTATTGACTGTTCCGTCTTGCCCTTTCTATTGTTGTTCACTTTGCTGTAATTTCTTACTGACTTTGTAATTCTTTGTTAGATCAATGATGATGAGGTGGAATATTGGATTGTGAAAGCAATTTCATGTCAAGATATTGGATTGCAAATTGAATCAGCTTCAACTCAAATTGTCATTGTCAGTATTCACGTCTGCAACTTCTTGGCTAACCTTCCTATTTTAGCTGTTAATCAAGGCTCCGTGGTCCATATTAAGAGTTACGTTTTTTTATTAATACATGGTCGGCTATGTAATTTCAGTCGGCATACTGAGAGGATCTTCGGTATGCCACAATGGCAGAGTCTAACGTTCAAAGCTTGGAGTGTGGAGGGTAAGCCTCTTACAATTATCATCATCTCGAATTTGCAATTTGCAATTGCAAGTTAGTTCATGTGAGAACCTGCATAGCTTCCCAGTTCTTGTGTATGTCTGGAGTGTTGATTGCATGTTTTAACTCCTCTAGTGCACTGCTTGCTTGAAACTTCAAGTGCTTACATGCAGCTGATTCAGTGTTCTTTCAAATTTCTGCTTGCAGGAGACATTGCTATGCTATCAGCACAATCCAAGCTAACAAAGTGGCTGAAGATGGGGGACAGGGGATGCAAGGGTTGATGATCCGCTGATTGAAGGGAGTTCCCTAAGTTGAAATTATATCTTCAGAGTTGATAGCCAATCTTTTTGTATGAACAACTTGTAATATAGTTACTTTTACCCTGTGGCCACACGCTGGCTAGATCTTGGTTGCAACGGCATGCTAAGCAATCTCATGTTGCATGAATTTTGTAGACAAAGCTGTGATTGAAATCATTCGTTACTTGTTTACTCCAGGTCGCAAGTGTTCCTGCAGGATCCCACTTCATTATGATGTTGTTCTTGGTAACGTTTAGCTTCGCGACTGATAAGAATTTGTATGGCACTTCTTTTCAAACTCTTGTGTTTTGTTTCCAGATTGATTTCAGTATAATTTTCCACATGTACGCTCCTGCATTGCGTTACCATTTTGTAGAATCTGAAATCGAGCCCTTCAAGATGGTTGCACAAGAGCTTAGAATGAATGGTTGCCGATATTGTGCTCAGCTCTTCGTTGGATGTGCAGTGAAAACCTGAATTGGTGAAAACTCTGGAATTAACATACTAGCAGACGGATTAAATAGGTATATCACGACAGTAAGAAGACAACGTGTTGTCTTTTTGTCCCTTCGTCTCTCTACCCACCCCTCGGCTTTGTTACCGCTATGGGCGTTGCTCTGCTTTGCTAAGGCGTGTATCACTACGGGTGGTCGTCTTTCTTCTCTCTTCTCTCCACTCATCTCTTGGTTTCATCTTGAACTCTGCTGCCACTCCTGTCATCAATGTTCTAACCGACGCGTGTATTGCTACTGATTTAAATAGATAACCATGACTCGAGAAGACAATGCTTTGTTTTTCAACCTCTGTCTCTATATGTGCACGCGCTCGCCTCTCAGGTCTCAGCTCCTGTCTTTGACTTTGCCGCCACTATATTATTGTTCCGCTCCAACAAGGTCTACAATGCTACTGATCTTAAATAGATATACTACAACTGTAAGAAGACAATGTGTCATATTCCTCCTTCCTTTCTCCCTCTCGCGCTGCCCCTCAGCTCCGCCTCAGCTCTTATGCTCTATCTCAGGCTCTACTACTGGTGCACCATCGCTCCGCCTCGGTCGTCATCCCTATCCACTTCGTGGTGACTCCACGTCATGTGTGTACTTTCTCTAACTCCATTGAACCTCCGCTGTGGTTCCTGTCACCAGGAGGCTATTGACGGTGGCACAGTGCATTAAATGCTCACCTTATATGGATATAAAGGAGGACGTGCGGCTACTGAAATATCATCCCTACTTCCCCAGTTCTAGCATTCGTAACGGCGATGAAGTTGTCACACGTCTTCATTAGCATGCTTTACACCTTTAGTTCCATATGAGGCACGCCTTTGGCTCGAATCTACGATAGGGTTCGCCTGTAGGCGTGTGCATCCACTCCACTTTGCCTTGCTCGTCTCTGCCTCCACTGCATGTATCGGGCATTGCTATGAACTAAACATCTCACCATATCATTATGTAAAAATTTGAAACTATGACATATCGTTGCAATGCAGCTCGAGATACATGCTCAGTCATTTTCCGTCTAACTCCTTTGATCCCAAACGGAAGTAGTATTAGACATTTGACACGATCTTCAAAGTGACACTTTTACATTAATGTCTTCAAAATACTAAATCAAAAATTATTATACATGAGTCATATTTCATGATGGATCTAGTAGTACTAATTTAATATTGTCGATGTTGGTGGTTCTTTCTATATTAATAATCAAAGCTAAAATATTTGACCGTAAAATTCTAAAACTACTTATATTTAGGATAAAAATATATATGATAATTAAAGATCAGAATAGATCTCATCTTGACCTTAAAATTGATCATTTTGTCAAATGACATCAAGCTACCTAGCAATCAATCGTACCAGCACGATTTGCACATCCGTTCTATGGTCGAGCTAGTAATTAATTGGGTTAAATCCTATTACGCAACTTTCGAGCTAGTACTGAATTATTAGCAACTTGAGATTTTGGAACTTATGAAGATGAGTACCTACGTGGTAGCTATCCTTTGGCGGTTGTTGTGTGCTAAGCCCCTCGAAATAGCACGTTTGGGTTTCCTTCGGTTGGTAAAACGTGTTTACCACGCAGCCAGCTTGACAGTCGCTCCTGTGCACGGCTTCTTCTCATCAATCACCTGAGCTGGGCGCCGCCGTGCGCTCTTCAATAGCCTTCTTATTGAGTCTAACCAAAGAATGTGCAACTACGCGAAATATCTAAAATTTGTATATATTGCCTTTTGGCTTTTTCAACTCAACAAATGAATACAAATTGCGACAACATGTACATATACATGGCAAAGAGATGCCGCACGAGTTCTTCAATCCTACAAAATATTTCCCAAAACTAGGACTACAAGAGTATGTAGCAACGCCTGAAGTCTTGTCAAGAGCCGCTTCTCAAGTCAACCTGGAATGCCTCTGCACTTGTTAAGCCCAAAGCTTCGAGGCTTAACTGCTAATGTAATGCCTGAAACAACGTACGAGCAATTGGAATAGCATCAATACATCGCTACTAATATATGACAGAGGTGAAAAGGATAGCGGTAACGAATGCAAACACACGCATAGTCCAGTTGGCAAAATCAGCTTACACAATTATGAGAATCAACAGATTGTCATATTTCTGATTACACTAGAGTTTTATATCATTTGGACCACATATCCTAATTATATCAACTTAGTACATTACTGCAAACTATTGAAAGTTTGCAAACACGGAAATTCATATCCAGCTAATCTAGCGAACACCTGAACACACAGATGAAAGCATGCGTGATATAAAACAAATGTTTCCATGTAATAAAATAATGTATAGTGACTAAGGCCAGCTGTACAAACCGTAGTCCCACCACCAAGGACTCAGGGTAGATGAAAATTCAAAGGAGTCACAGTCAGAAACCAACTAATTTAATACAGTGAACCCTACAATTGCATACTTTCTGCGATTTTGTGGAATACAAAGACAGATAAACGACCGAATAACTCTTCTGTATATATGCTATCGTCAAGTTGAAGAATGCAATAAATGGGAAACAACTAAGAATCCAGATGTAAGCAGAGTCCGCAAGGGATAGAAAGTAAACAAACCTGTCAATGAGTTAGTGCTTTGATGAAAGAGCTTGTGATGCTATTTTAGAGAATAATCACATCCAGATTTGTCACAACTCGCCATCCTTTAGGATAAACCAGATTCTCAGATCCAAATGGCACATGCCAGTTCATTATTTGAGAGCAGTCAGCAGGTATGCCTTCCATCTGGCTTTCATCCTCCACTAACTGCTCCACAAACGTGGTTCCCTGCAAAGCAACAGCCATCTCAAGCCGTTATAACTCCATGCGGAAAGCCATCGTAAGAAAGTCCAACAAGGAGAGCAAAAGGATCTCCCATTTGGTGATCACCATGTGTTTTGATGGTTGCACAGAACTGTTTTATATTCTTATTTTACTCCATTGCAATCTTTTCTTTATCTTTTTAGTTTCCATATCCAGTGTTGGTATAATAGTCGGAACGAGACAAAATGTTGATCACTTAGTACACTGCTTCTTCACAAGTCACGACATGAGTAGGACACAGTACTAGCCTACTAGATTATTTAGAACTTTTTGTAACTGAGTGAAGAAGAAACAGTAACTTACCTTGGGAGCCCTCTTCCACCATATCAGGATGCCGGATTGAATTCCAGGCCAAATGGGACCTCAGTTTGGGATCCCAGAGCATGGTACTATTGAATGCAAAACCCGACATAGCAACATGAAATCTCTGGAGCTTGTTGCCATCCCCACTTGTATGCCAACCCACAACTTGGTTCTGTTTACATACGGGGCCTTCAAGCACCACAACCGTTTCTGCTATCAGAGATCACTGGAACAGGCCATGTGCCGAACCTCCTAATCATGACAGGCAGCAACAAGTTAATAACTTCAGCTTTATGCATTATCCAATTTCTGAAGTCATACAGAACATAAGGTTTCAATGAACCTAGCTGAATGCTTGCTTGCCAGCCAGATTAACAGATAGCTGACGTTCCAGGCAAGAAACTTTGTAACATGATAAATTACTAGTGTTGAGTTACCAATGACAACCTAGAAAAGCAAATCAATGACACTACTGAATCTGCAAGAAGGGAAATGGTAAGAATTATCAGCCCTCTGTTCTCTCAGCAACACGAGCCTTGATAAATTTCAATCTTGAACTCGATTCAGGCTATATATCAGCAAAAGGATGATTCCTTTGCTTAGCAACTCGCTTTGCCATCCTAGAAAACATAAATTGAGGACTTGGATCTTAAGACATCAACAATTGCAGGGTTTACTAATAATTCATCACAGATAGTGCCTTTCGCACACGCATGACTGAATCTGGATACAAGAATTGGCAGATGAGTACCTGATCTGGCGGAGGCGGTCGAAGAGTTGCAAGGAGTAGACGCCCTCCTCGTCGGCGAAGTAGACGACGCCGTCGAGGCGGTGGTTCTCCACCACCTCCAGGCCAGCATTCATCTGATGCGGGCGGTAGTCGACGGAGGAGGAGGAGGCGTTGTTGGCGGCAGCGAGCTTGTCGCAGCAGCCGACGTAGCGGTGCATGACGGCGGTGCGGCGCAGCGCGGCGGCTGCCTCCGGGGTGGGCTTGCCGGCCTCGACGACCACCCAGAGGACGGGCGGGGCGCACGAGGCGCAGCGTCTGGCCCATCCTGCTGAGGTAGTATGCCTGCGACGCCCGGGCGCGGGTGGGTGTGACGACGATGAGCAGCTTGTCCCTGAACTCTTCGATGCCGCCGCCGCCGGCAGCTTGCTGCTGCTGCTGAGTTGGCTGCTGCTGTAGGTGGTTGAATTGAGAGGAGGTGTTTGGCGGCACGGGGAGGTGGGGGCGGGGAGGGGAGGTGGGAGAGGAAATGGAGGAGGCCGAGGAAGGAGCCGAGGAGGAAGAAGGCGGCGAAGCGCGGGAGCGGGCGGCGGGTGAAGAAGTGGAAGGGGTGCGGGTGGTGCGCCGGGTAGTGGTTTCTTGGCGACGAGGACGAGGAGGAGGAGTGGCGGAGCGGCGAGGAGGGCGGGGAGGAGGAGGCGAAGGGGTGGTGGTGGCGCAGGAGGTGCTGCTGCTTCGCCGGCGAGTGCGGCCGCCGGATCGATGCCATTACCGGCGAAACACAAATCGCTTCTTGTTCTTCTTCTTGTTCCTCTTGGCTTGGCTATGGAGAAGGATTGACGGATGGAGACTAAAAAAGAGAGGAGTTTGGCGGATACTGGTAAGGGAAGAATCGAAGGGGAGGAAGAAAGAAGCAGCAGAGGTAGGAATGGATCATGGCGCGAATGGCGGGGGGATGTTGAGGCGAAGAAAGTTGCGTGCGGTTTGGTGGGTGCGAGCACGAGGTCGCCGTGGACCAGAAGGAGAAGAAAAGAGAGGGATTAGGCGGAGGAGAAAGGGAAGGCGAGAGGAAGACGACGCAGAGGCAGAGGAAGCAGAGGGGAACAAAAATACAGCAGCAATTCGATCTACAGGGGTGTGATTGGTGAACTCAACTCGACAGAGAATGTTGGCAACCTCCATTTCGCTACTCGTCAGTTTCACCAATAATGACTAACCTATTGAGATTGAATGACAACAGTATTTTACTAGATAACTAAAACATTATTGTTTGATTTGTAATCGACAGTACTTTAGTGACACTATTCATATACAGTTACTTGGTTTCGTATTAATCAGAATAGAAACTGACGATCAAACCTATGAGTTAAGTCAAAGTACTGACGCAGAGGCAGAGGAAGCAGAGGGGAACCGAAAGAAGGTTGAAATTATGGCAGACGAAATGCCACGCCATCTCTCCAGCAATGCTAACCTACTACTCTATACATTTCATTGTATCTGTTACAATTTTTGGGATAAACCATTTAAAAATAACTATCTATTAAGAAAATTAAGAATGTTGTTATTGTGTTATTTTCACTCTATTTTGTGATGATTAAATGGTTGTATTATGTTATTTAATAGGGTATGTATGGTTATTTTTATTTTACTTTTAGATTTAATGTTTTTGGTATGTGCACGACAATTAAAGTGAAACAAAAGAAGTAAGAGTATTTAGCTAGATTTTAAAACGGACATTACCTAGACGTAATTTCTACCGAGTGGAATGATCTAATTATTTACTACTAATTAGTAGGTGCACATTCCAATTTTGGGGTGAGAAAATGACGAAACGGGGGCTGTGTTATCTCCTCTAATGGACAGTTTGGATCGTGTGGGATTTAACTAGGAAAACAACGCAACTCACTCAGGAATCGGGGAAAAAGAACCATGTCATATTCCAACTACAAAGTTCAATCAATTCATGCTAGCTAAAAGGTTTTTTTAACAAAATGCTAGCTAAAAGCCTAAGACAGGAAAATTAACAGTGTTGGAAATTGAGAGAAGCTTTTGGCTGCATCTTGATCGTGAGACGCGAAAACGGATCATGGAACAGGTTTGGGAGTATAAAAGCTAGCGTGTCTTGATCGGTTCATGTGAAACGGGTGAAGGAAAGGAAGGAAGCAGCACCGTCGTTCGCCATCGCCGTCTCCGCGTGCATGCGCCCGGCGGCGGTGCTGCCGCGCTGGAAGTGCATCCGGTCCATGGCGCAGTTATCATTCCCAGTCAGCTTCACACGCCACCGGCAATTAACGTGTTTGGATATGGAGAATATGCTCTTCTCACCCCGCACACTATACCGCACATAGACCCGGTTCACGCTTTTAAGATTGTATATTTTATTTTCATCTTTACTGGAAGCATTTTTATTTTATACTCTTTCTGTCTAGAAATGTAAGACGTATTCTAATTGGTCAAGACGAGATTTTCATCAATAATTTACTCTATTAATATATGATTTATGTGACATAAAATTAATATAATTAATTTTGTATTCAAAAATATTTTCTTTTAGCTATGGTTTCGTATCATATAAACTGCATATTAGTAGAGTAATTATTGGTTAAAGTCTTGTCTTAACCAATTAAAATATGCCTTACATTTCTGGAAGGAGATGAATCTAAGTTAATAGTTTCTTCGTGTGTCTAACACATAGTCAAGATGACCGAATTCAACTATCACTTAATTATTAATTCATCTTAATATCTGCCATGTATAAAATAGAATAGTACAAATTAAATATAGATTGATTCATCACAAAGAATACAATGTTATATAGTATAGAAACATAAATATATAGATCTTAAAGTACGAACTAAGAATAGAGGAAAGTTTAATACCCATCGAACAGTGAATCCACGCACTTTTAGATATACCAATATACCATGCCCTTCATCGAAAACGGCACCCGAAATATATATTTGGGATGCACGGATTCTACTTTTTTTTTGTAGGAATATGAAGTTTAGTGTTACGGGTGTACGTACGTACAATGGAACCATGCAGGCATCCACAAGACAAAAGATTTGATTTTCCATCGTACGGAGTTTGGTAAACCAGGCAATCATCCTACGTTTCAAAACACCCACGTAAAATTTCTCTATTTAGAATAAACCAAGCAATTTTGTACGTGTGAAATTAGTTTTGTCTTAAAGAGTACTTCGTCGATAAGCTAAGACATATTTAGAACACATTTAAATTTTCGACGACGGGGAGCAAAACTGTACCGGAATACACATAATCCCAGTAACGAGAGGTCACCCAAGAGGGGCTACTCTGACCCGGAATCCACCGGTGTATCACCTTACCAGTTACAATTATTTGGTGAGGAAAAGATAATGATCTTCTTTTGAGACGCAAAAAGTTTACTTTCCTCCAACAATTGCCTTGGCTCCGCCCTCTAACTAATGGTTTGGGTTAATATATATCACAGTTCACGACCTTTGTATAAAAAGAAAAACAAATTTATATAGTAACTAATTTTTATAGCTTCGTAAATGGTCATATTTCTTGACCAAAACTCACATGTATATATTTCAACGCCACAGTTTACATATATAAATTATTTTTAGATTTTTTTAAAAAACTTCTATATGTGACTTTATCATTCTAGAAATTAGCCGAGTAAAGTGCTCTAAATTCAAATAGCTAGGGATTTAAGTGAATAAAAAGTTTAAGAGATAAATTGAACCAAGCTCATAAATTAAGGAAGAAAAGTTGACTTTTGTCTTTTGAGACAGATATGATCGGAGTTGCTCCCGATTACTATTGGGTCACTAGCTTCACGAGGGCGATGGATTAACTGAAGTCGGAATAAAACCATAGTTTCTGTAGTACTTTTTATTGGATAATAAAAGGATCATTTTTTTGTCTCTGCATTATGCGAGGCATATAGCTAAATTTTTATTTAAATGGCGTCCAAGGCATTAATGTCGAAATCAGGAATACAAGATGACAACAAATGCCACATTATGACCATCATCAAGGGAGAAACCCATCACTAGCAGTGCGACGACATACTACTTTTACAATCAGCACAACCACTTAAATGGCACTAGAATAGATAAATAAACTCTCCAAGAGAACAATGCATTCATGAAGAGGGCAATGATTGTGCGTAGCCATTGCCGCATCCATCTAACGAAGGATAGATGGAGTATTTTCACCCTAGAGAACAGATACCATTGCTTCAAAGACAATACCTTCAAGAAGGGGACGACGCCCGTGTGTCGTCATTGTCGGATCCATTTAGCTAAGGACAGATCGAGTGTTTTTATCTCCAAGCTCTGGGTTCACCATCTGCACCAGTATCGCCGACTGCCGCAGCCACAGACAAATATCCAATTCATCAATGTGGATCGTCACGGCCGTCGCCCGTTCTCGAAACACAAAGAGGCACAAGTCCAGGCTGCAAGAGGAGAGGTCACACCGCACCAAGAGGAACCACCTAAATAGGAAGGCTGAAGTCCGTCGCGATCCCCATGTAGGTCGGTCAAGCCACCACGTTCCACCATTGGTTGCCGAGGCGAGAACGGCCTCTAGAAAAGCCATATCACCGACATACGCCTTGTACCATCACAATCGCCTGACCCAGCTGCAGGAGCGCAAGGAGCACACTCGCCCGCCGCTGGCTGGGCATGACACCCGCATGCTACCCTATTATCGGCCATCTCCGGTCTCCCGCGCAGCGCACAGCCCTTAGCTGCCTTTGTCATCCTGACGTGCCATTTTCCAACCACACCGATCCAATTTGGAGGACTCTACCCGGGGAGTCCCCCTTCGGATTGATCACTGCAGAGGTCTGGAGAGATGCCTTCTCCCCTCCCCCGCGCCGCTGCCACCAACACCCGAAAGACCCCACCTCCCCTAGAGTGGGCGCTCAAAGACTGACAGTGGCAATGGCGAGGGGAAGGGAGATCAGAGTGGCGACGGCTAAGATTTAGTCACCCTTGGTGTCGTTCACGGAAACGACATGGGTGGAGCTGGCCCGCTAAGGTGTCGACTTCATTCTATGAGCTGAGAAAAGACTTCATCTTACGAGAGAAATCCAATACAATTCAAATTCTTTGCGTGTCGAGACCTATTCTAGGCCTGGCCACCAATGCTCATGTCTATGTAGGCTACAGAAGATGGTATGTATGGACGCCCGCGGTGGATTTCGGTATATGCTATTGCTACAGCGCGTGATAGGACGACGGATAGCACATCATGCATGGTGGTGTAGGAGCTAGGCAATTTTTAGTTCTCGCTCATATTCCCATCAGCACAGGAAGCAAGGGACGAATTGAATTCTCTTCTTCCTTCTTCTCGATGGCCTTGCATTCTTTACCTTTCCTCCTCCGATCCTCTGTCTGGGCCGTCGTCGCTAACTGCGGATGGAGAGGTCAAGAGTACTAGAGGTAGCCTACGTATGCTATGCTAGTAATAATACTTATCTAATCTGTTTATTAATTGTATTACTCTAATCTGAGATCTATCCATGTATATACAACATATATAAATAGCCAGATGAAAACAAACATACGCCTGTCTACTGAAAATAAAATAAAACATTATAGTACGTCCTATACAGAACGAAAGTCTCTTAATTGGGCTCATGCATGTTAGGCATGCAGATCACAGCCTAGCTAATCAACGACTGACCTCTTGTGTCAGTCTGTCGAGATCGCGCACGCACTTAATTTGCTACGAGATAGCCTATTAGCTGTTAATCATTGAACATGCATGCCATGCCAATATGCCATCGTATACTGCACATTGTCAACCATGGCCAACCAGCGCAAGGAAGACAGCCCATAGAAAACCATACCGGAATGTTGCATGGGACCGACCAACTCGATCAGATTTTTCTAAGTTTGCTTGGACTCGAAATAACACAATATTCAACACATTTTCGGTTTCAGTTGACAGCGGCTCTAGACAGAGATGGATCATTCACGTCCGTTTCTTCTTCGCCATCTTTTTCTTCTTCTTCTCTCCTGCTCCTATAAAAAGGACATTGACATGGTCTTCCTCACCTCCTCTTGGTTTGGCTACAAAAAGGGATGGATGGATGGAGATATAAAAAGGGCAAAATTGCCTGTGGGATAGTATTGCTCGAACACACTACAAAAACATCAATTTTTCTAGTATCACTATAAAAATCACGTAATTTGCTAGAACACACCGTCCCCTCTAAAATTATATTTTTGGCCCTAGCAGGAGAGAGAACATGAGTGGAAGGTTTGTTTTACCCTTTGGGATAGCACATGGTCCAACTTCTTGCTTCTTTGCTCCGTACACGGTCCAATTGGACGAGACCGCACTCTAGCCTCCGCGGAGTGGAGATTGCTCTAGCTCTGCACCTTGAGGGAGCGGCCGATGCGACCTTGGCTAGGGTCAGTGGAGGAGACAGCTCAGTAGCAAAGAACACGGGATAGAGGAACGGCTCGAGCCAGCGGCGCGTCTAGCCAAGGCACGGTGGAGGCGGCTCCATCTCCTCGCCTTCAGAGTGCCACCTATGCGGGCTTAGGTCGGGTCGCGTCGGTGCAGCGACGACTCAGGCCCAGGAGAGGCGGGGCGGAGGGGCGACACAAACCAACAGAGGACGGCAGCCCAAGCAAGTGTACCGATGTGGCGAAGGGCGCAGGGAGTTGGCGATTTGGGGGCAAAGCTAGGGTTCGTGTGTTGTTCATGCTAAATGAGAATGGGAGAAGAGAAGCAAGGGCGGTATTGCCATTTCGGAATGTTACTTTACTTGCTTTCTCAAGAAGTATTATTTTAGAGGATGCGGTGTGTTCTAGCAAATTACTCAGTTTTTTTAATGGTAGTGTGCCTGAGTAATTGACATAAAATAACCGTGTTCCACAGTCAACTTTGTCTTTAAAAAGAGAAGAATTTGGCGGATGCTGGTAAAGAAAGAATCAGAGAGGAGGAAGAATGAAACAAAGGTAGGAATGGATCATGGCGCAAATGACAGGGTGATGTCGAGGCCAGGAGTAGAAGAAAGTTGGGTCCGGGTTGGTGGATGCGAGTCCAGGGCCGCCGTGGACCGGCAGGAGAGGGGAAGAGGGAGAGTTTATGCGGAGGAGAAAGGAAAGAAAGGGAAGACAAGAGGAAGATGACACGGAGACAGAGGAAGGAAAAGGGAACAAAAGTACAATAATTGAATCTACAGGGGTGTGATTGTGTCCTCATCTCAACAGATAATTTTGTCAACCGCAATCGACTTTGTTTATTAGATTAACTATTGGTTAGAGCATGGATTTAAACAATCAAATACATTATATATTTTAAAAAGAAGGGAGTACCGTTGTTTTAACTAGCACTAGATAATTGCCCGTGCGTTGCAACGGGGTATAAATATTCTAGTACGTTAGCTCGTGATTTACCTGCCCATATTAATGTGATTGTGTAAAAATAGTAGGATTTTATTTGGTAAACACATATTTGGTAAGTATTTATTGACAGGAAGGTTGCAAAATAGGAAGGTTGGACGAAGAGTGGGCAAAACGCACTCTGTCGGCAGGAAAGGGAACGCTACTCTTTTTTTAAGTAGTAGAGATTTCTAATTTGTATTTTATTTTTCCAACTTCCTAAACTTGTCACGGTTTGCACCAACAGCTCCATTTGTCCGCTGATCTCAATTATCTGCTGAGAGCGCTGAGTTGCCACTTATGAGATGGAATTTCCCTTTGATAGCATTATTTATCCATTTGCTTCGAATGAATAGAGGAAAGATAGAGGAAACTCTTCATTGGCTCAATCCAATCCGTAATTGTAATCATGTAATCTCCCATTACGTCTCAGTTTTGAACGAAAAACTCATAAATTCTATTGTCCACTTAGATCCCTTCCGTAGAATTCTTGTGCACGAAGAATGAGAAGAGGGACTTAAATGGCATAATAACACAATGAATTTACTTTTTCCCTGTGTTTCAACTTTGTTTTGATTGTGCTTATTAAGATTCATGTGTTTTCGTCTTCCTACGAGCCAAATATTGGAAATACAAAACTCATATGATTTCTAATCCTCTATTTTACACATGTATTTTCATTATTCCTATATTTCCTATTCTCATATTTTTATAGTCTTGTAAATCAAAGAGGTCTTAAACAAGGTAAACCGGCTAGGCTGATCGGGTCTAGCTCGAGGCTGACTTTGACCGGACGGATCGGCTGAACCATAAAGCTATAGGATCGCCTTCCTCCACTTGTTCCCTCTAGCATTCTCTCTAGCGTCTCTAGTGGTCGACGGCCGTGCCAGCTAAACCGGCAGCGACCAGGTGAGATTCTATGGGTCCGTAACGGCAAAATGACGAAGTGCAGGACGCGACAGGAGCATAACAGGGGCAGTGGCAGCTCCAATGATGCTAGGCCTACTCTGTCGTCGTCGCCATATGGTCATGCTCATCTGAGCTTCATCCTCGTGGATTTCACCACCTGGACGTACGTCCACGTCGCTAGAAAACATAGCAAACAACGTAAAGGAGGAGTGGCGCAAATGGTTGCAAGTTTAGATGGGTCAGAGAAGTAATTAGTAAGTTTTAAGAGGTTATGTGAAACAACCACATAAGTTCAAAAGGCTCGAATGTAATTTGCCCACAATAATAATAGTAGCTGTCGAAACGCCGCACCATCTCGCAAATTACGGACCTTACTATGAACTTAAAACGGATTTTGTCTGAAGAGATGAACTCACTTTCTACTAAAGACGGACTTTATCTGATGAGATGGATTTAACTTCTACTAAAATTGGACTTGATTGTAATGATCTATTGCTCCACTAATAAAAAGTGACGAAATGGAGGTTGATATCTCACCTTAATATCTCATGGCCAGTTTGAACATGGGGAATTAACCAAGAAGTAGGTAGGTACTGGGAAAAAAAATTCTCTCACATACCTGGTATATGCAATAATGAAAATGGTTCAGTTCATGATAGCTAAAAGAGGTGAATATACTGTTTTTTCTATTAAGAAAAAGGAAAATCTGGAGTACAAATAGGTGAGAACCAGATGTTCCTGGAATCGACGAACTGAACTGGGGATGTGAACGGCAATCGTTATGTTCGTTATCGCCATGCTAAAGTTGAGAAAGCTTTTTACTGCATGGACACAGGGAATATCGATCTTGGAACAGGTGCTGCCGTCTTTAGGTTGGTGTGAGCAGGTGAAGAGAGAGGAGGCAGCAGCTAGCGTGCGTGTGCGTTGTTCACCGTCCCCGCGTTGCGTCCCGGCGGTGCTGCCTTGCTGGAAATGCAACCGGTGCGTGTGGGCCCCGCAGTTCCGCTATCAAGTCAGCCACGCGCGTACGCCGGTATGGCCCCACCGACTGACAATCTTTCAGTATGAATAGGGAACAGCGCACGGTTGCTCAACGGAGCTGTGCCACATTTATGTTTTATATTCTATTAAAAAGTTAGTTATAAAAGTGAAGAAAAAATCTTTTAAAAAAATTAACTAATCTAAAGAAAAATAAAAAGGAAATCTAATTGAATTGTATTTTTATTGATCAATTAGAGTTGCCTTCTAGAACGTATAATTGTCTCAAAAGGGCCAATATACATACACTATTGGACCTTTTGAATAAAACTGAAGAAGATCTTATGAGAATTGATAGTTTTCTTATGGAAGATGAAAAACAGATATGTGACACTCTAGAGAAGCATATGCCAATTGATTTACTTAAGAATAAGCTCTCGTTTTAAATTTATTGTAATTTTTTGCTCTTCTTCTTTTTCGAGTTAGAATAAAAAGAAAATAATAAAATATCAAATGCAGCCTTAATATCATCAATGAAATACGTACAAAATAAGATGTATGTACATGTTAAAAAAAATCTCTATCCTAAATTTCCTAAGATAACCTGTTATACGTTTTTACTAGAACGTAGGGTTCTGTATGAGTCGGAAGTCGGACCCCAATACGAGATCAGACACCCTTCTAATCGTCAAATCCCGCTTAAGTGGGCTGATGTCCTCACACTTGTTGCGACAATTAATGGAGATGACATGTTGCAAAACAAAAACAAAAAAAAAGACTTGAGCAAATCAGACACATCAATAAGATCTGATGGTGCAAACTAAATGTTGAATGCTGCAACGGTTTAAGAGGAGAAGCAGCAGCAGATGGCACAGCAGTGCACCGTGGGAGAAAATGAAGCGATGTGCTTAGTGGCGAGGGCGTCCTATCCTTTCGCTCGCTTGGACACCTAAGTTCCGAGCGTAATTTTTGGTACTAAGAAAACATATGAGTTGCTCAAAACTTTCCCTTTTTTGCGCTAAAGAAATCATAGGTACGTGGAGTTACACATGAACTCAGAAGAAATACAATACACATGGGAATTAATCTAGGAAAATTTCGCGTGCTAAAGTACCTATCCTTAGACCTATTTGGAACACGGGGTTTCTTTTCTTTACCACCCGGGAAATATACCATTCATCAAGATTAGCGCCATTCTGGAATAGGAAGTTTAATGTTACTTGTGTACAATGGAATCATGGAGAAATCCAGAAGGCATGAAATTTCCCATCCTACGGAATTTCCTACTAGATCATACTCCAGTTCTACACTCCAAAACACCCCCTCGTACAATTTATCCCTATTTGGATTAAATTCAACATGATTTTCTCTCTAAAGTTAGTTCAATTTGACCTAAAGAACTCCGTGGCCGAGCTAAGATATAGACGGCCGGCACACATGGATTTTACATAAAACACTCTCTAGTGCCGGGGCCTATCTGTAGGCTACAGAAGGTACAAGCTAGAATCCATGGCCTGTACATACGTACGCCCAACGGTGGATTTGTGTATATATGCTCCAGCGCGCGATAGCAACCATGGAAGCGTAGATGCTAGGCAATTTTGGTTCTTCCCAGACTAGCAACGCATGTGTAGGAAGCAAGGGACGGATGGAATTTGCTTCTTGCTCTAGCCTTGCCTTGCAGTCTATACCTTCCCTTCGTTGCTGCACATGCACGGAGAAGAAGACCATTTAATAATAGTCAAGACTCGAGGTAGCCTATATGTCACTCTCTCCGGAGAACAAGATCACCTATTAATAATGGTCAAGACTTAAGGTAGCCCATATATCACTCTCTCCCTCTGGATATATGCGACTATTTTTCTAATAGCTACAAAATTGTAGTTATAAAAATATACTCTTAAATATAAATCTAATAATATCAATTTTATGTCACATGGCCTAATTATTATTAGGTTAATTTTATGATCAAAGCTTGAACTTCAACTATCAAAATACGAGGAGTAATATATTACTCCTACTGCTATTTATCTAATCTAAGAATCGTACTGCTGCATACTTATTTAATGTAAGAATATTGTTAATTGGACGTTAATCCATCTGAGAGATGTAACACTCTTAGGCAGCAACAACAGACTTAAGCCTGTGTACTACAGAAATAAAAACAAAACTCTCTGCCCACGACGACGTATCTTTTATCTTGGGAATCATGCATGTTAGGCAGATCGATGAGCAGATCATGCGGATGAAAGCCTGTCAGCTGCATGCCAAACTCACCTAGCTAGCTAGTCAACGACTGCCTGATCTCTTGGTCGGTCGAGTACGTGCACGCACGTATTTTGCTGTTAATCATTGAACATGCATACCATGCCATGGTATAGTTTCACACATAAGTTGTCAACCATGGCCAACCAGCAAAGGAATATCTGAACCCGTGGAAATTCATCATAGCAAAGCATATACTAGACTTAATGCATGAGACCATGCAGCTCCATCAGATTTATCTTCTAACTTTGCTTGGACTCAAAACCACACAAAACTTCAACATCTTTTCGCTTTCAGTTGACAGCGGCATGCAGACAGATCAAGATGGGTCATCCCCATCTTCTTTGCCAACACTTTCTTCTATTTCTTTGTTCATGCTACTACAGAGTGAGTGACTCATCAGCGGAAAATGCGCAATATAATTATACAACGAAAATAAAAACCCTGACGTAGCAATATCGATCTTGAGATTCTGACTTTGCACCAAGACAAGGGCACAACCACAAGAGTGATGTGATCAGTGAGTGCTCATCATCGTGCACCAACAAAAGGAAAAGAACAGAATATGATGGACACCCCTTTTTCTTTGTCTCGTTTTGCTATGAACGCATGAAATTTATTAATAATTAGCTGTTTTTTGTAAGGGAAAACAGCTGGCTGCTTGTAGTCAGATTCGACGAGGAACTCTTTTTGCTTTGTTAGGGACGACGAGGAACTAAAGAGGCCAACAAATACATGTTAAAAAAGAAAGAGCCCAACAAATACGATCCAAGTAAGCCCATCCCCTGAAATCCAAATCTGTTTTTCCTTGTTATAAGGCTAGGCCATCCATTTTGGGCTCACTATGTCCTCCTAGTCTAATTGTTGGGTTGGCCTTGCACACTTACAAAGCAGCATGGAGTTGTTGGGCTCACCATTCTCACATGGCAGAACAACGGATCTAGACCGGACACCAATAATTGGCGGTGCACCATTAGCACGGTTAATTCCGACATATTTTCTGTAGTTGTCTGAATCAAATTCTTAACTTGAAAATCAAAAAGCTTTCAACTAAAATTTATTAAGCTTCCAACTTCTTTATACCTCAGCTTTCTACAAAAACAAAACAAACTTTCTACCAGCCAAATCAAACTTTCAACTTGTTAAATTTTCACATGTCGGAATCAACCATTGCCACAGTCAACCGTCCATTATGATTTTCGCTTGCATTGCACCCCATAAAGAGCTGACCACGATAGCTGCATGCATACTGTTTCTGTTGCTGGACCATCCTAAATCCTTAATGCTCCCCGTTACTGCACCCTACCGGTTGGGTCCTGCGCTACGTACCAATCGCACTTTAGTAGTCTACTAGAATGCTCAGTGCGTCTCCATCAGTTCCCTAAACATTATTGTTTGGACAGATCTTTAAAACATAATTTTGATCACTGTATTGTAGTATACTTCGTGTAGGACATTTGTAAAACCAAGCAAAATTAGTAGCCTTTTAAGGCATTGGAGTGAGTAACATCGGCTCGCTTCGCTGATGTGACAGCACCGGTAGGACTAGCCCACACGAGCCAATAACATGAGCTTGAGCTAAATGTGAAGGAAAAATTGTAACTAAATCAATAATATTGTAATAAATGTAGGTGGAGAAAAATACCGTGTTGATAAGTTTCAAACAAGTAACACCCAAATATGCACCATAACACAGCTAGAGTGTGCTTTTAGTTACGATCATGATATCGTGATCATAAGATAGAATAGTGTATTCTCACCCAACAGATTTCAATTCCATTGTGGAAAAGGTTACCGTCCAACTCAAATGGACATATATGAACATTTCAACTTCATATCAATAACATTAAGTGTTTAACCTTTACGCTACGGTGTTGATCAACACGGCATGGTGCACATTGCGACGGTAGATCGTGAAGCAATGTCAAGCGCTATAAACAAGGTTCGGAGATGTCAACAGTGTCAAACGTCGTAAACACGTCTCCGGGCTTAACGTCGCCAAGCACCGCTGGCAGGCTCATGTTGGCGAGACGCACGTCACGACGGTGGCTCACTGTAAAGAAGACTTAAGAATATTTTATCTCTACTACTTAAAAAAAGAGTAGTGTTCCCTTTCCTGCCGGCAGAGTGTGTTTTGCCCACTCTTCGTTCAACCTTTCTGTTTTGCAACCTTCCTGCCAATAAATACTTACTAAATATGTATTTACCAAATAAAATTCTACTATTTTTATACAATCACATTAATATGGGCAGATAAATCACGAGCTAACGTACTAGAATATTTATACCCCGTTGCAACGCACGGGCAATTATCTAGTAGAGGTAAAGTAAAAATAATTATAATACTCCTAATGAAGCTAAAGTTAAACTATTTAAGGACAGAAATATAAATGTACACTACTATTTCTCTCCTCTACTAAATCGAGACGTCTCAAATACCCTACTAGAATTGTACACATCGACACAGCGGGTCCTCGTATTAAAATGGATTGAGAACGATGAGTTACTCGCATGCACGTTCAGTCCCGACGCGTGCCTATGTTACGTAATAAAGTTCATATGCTTCCCATATTACTAGCGATGTGCGTGTTCACATGAGAGTGGTGTGGGTCATTCGATCCTTGTATGCCTTTAGAAAAGGTATAGTCACAATCATGCTTCTACAGAGGAAAAAAATGTATGGCCATGATACGATCGATCGTGACAGGAAACTGGTAATCCTAGGAAAAGAAAATATAGAATTGATACAACCGTGACAAAATCTTACCCCTCAGAAAAATTAGTATAGTTATGAGAGTACAATCGTGACCGAAACAGTGTAATTCTAGAAGAGTACAATCGTGACCGAAACAGTGTAATTCTAGAACAAAAATGGATAGTCAATGTAGGCTGAAAAGTCATACTTATAGAACATCATAGACTTGTTTGGTTTAAAACTAATTTTATCACAACTAAAATTAATTAAAGTGTGGCAAAAGATCAGCGTAACAGTTGTGACATATCTTATTTAAAAAGTTAAGTTCATAGCGTATAGACTATATAAACAACAAAGTATAATAAACCATAACCACGATGACCAACTAAATAAATTTTTAAAAGATCATGACGTGTCTAAATTCAAGGTGGAAAACTTGGACGGGAACTAAGCAGCCCTGCATTTTTTATATACGGTAGTATGAACTGTTGAATGGTTTGTTGTATAGTTAAAAAGAAGAAGAATGGTCTATCTCGTATGGTCCATACACATGACGGTGATCTGATCCTGACGATGTCAACGTTGATGTGAGTGCTTCTTCATAGAAGGGACGGAGAAATCCAGAGGAAATGCACGAGGATATGAGGGTATATCGGGATCGATGGCTGACGGAGTCGTTGTCTGCAAGAAACAAAATTCAAAGATGGTTTCTACTTGTAGTAGTTAAATGCAAAGTCATTCGTTTCCGTTCCAAGAGGCGCATTTTATTTTATAGTGCTCTTTTGGCTTTGAAACCGGGAGTCCAGAGATAAAATCCTAAAAGATCTACCGTTTTAGTAAGTAAAGTATACCCAACTAATAATATTAATTAGATGCGAGAGAAGTGTATTATATACACGAGCTAAGTTGGCCCTAAGGGTATCTGACTGTGCTAAACATTGCAAGGAATTGTGTTAAGTTTGGAGGCTACCGGTGGAACCCAGCTTAGAGCAACTCTAGCAGATTCCCTAAAAAGAGAGTCTTTAAAACTGGTAAAAAGGACTCCCTAAAAAATTTTAAAGACTCTAAAGGAAGTGTACAAACTCAGACTCCCTAAACTGCAGCCTTTATAATTGCAAAACAAACAAAAAAAATCCCCGCTCAGGCCCTCCGCCGCCCTGCCCCGCGCGCTCCGGCCCTCCGCCGCTCCGCACTGCGCGTCGCCGCCCCGCCGCTCGGCCCTCCGCCGCCCCGCTCAGGCCCTCCGCCGCCCTGCCCCGCGCGCCGCCGCTCCGGCCCTCCGCCGCTCCGCGCTGCGCGCCGCTGCCCCGCTCAGCACCGGCGCCCCGCCCCGTGCCTCGCTCAGCACCAGCGCCTTCGCCTTCCTCGCCTCGAGCTGCTGGAGGTTGCGCCCGGCTCCGGCGGCGGCGGCAAGGTAGGGGCAGGGGCGGGGGCGGATGCGTCGGCGGCTGCAGGAGGCGCGGGAGGCGAGGATGGCGCGGCTCCACCGCGAGCGGCCGCGGGCGGCGACGGCGAGCGCACGGTTGGCCGCGTCGCGCACCTCCGCGGGGGAAGGGAGCAGCGGCCGGGGGGTGAAGGGAGCAACGGCGCGGGGGGAACGGCGGTCCAGCGGCTCGGGGAAGAGGAGGAACGGCGGCGCGGCGGGCGGCCCTTGCGTTGCGGCGGCGGGCGGGCGGGGCGTCGTGAGCCACGGGGCTGGGGGGGGAGGGGCCGGTCTGTCGAACCCCAGAATTCGTAACAGAGAGGCTTAAGTGAAACCACCCGCTAAGTCGAAACGTCAACCCCGACCTCAACTCCTGGGTGTTAATTCCAAGAGGAGTGGAGTGATATGGCTCCGAATAGCCCGAGACGTCAACCCCAAAGCTTACTCTGGCAGGAGCACAGAGCAGTAGGGTGATATGGTCTCCTCACTCTTTTCCACTGAGCCGGAACTTCAATCCCGAACTCGTCCCGGCAAATTAATGCACGGCTGGAGTAGGATGATATAGTTCCCAATCTCTCAGTAGTAGAGTCGCTTCATAGGGGTGATTAAACTTAATGACTCTATGATATGAACTCTAAAGTCCTACCCACAACATGTGCTTTATCACATACACGCATGGCACATGAGTAGGCGAAAACAACCAGCTAACACAGCAGAACTCTACAACAGAACTGCAATATAGCAATACATACCTGCAAAGGATCCGAGGATCCCAGAACAATACACAGCGGAAGCTTAAATAGGGCTAAGAAGCCGAACAGTAGTGCCGAAAGCGGCAGCAAAACAAACCTAGCTGCCCAACCCCAGGAGCAGGATCACTGCTTGAGATTCCCAGTGACTAACCGTCGTGGGTGTCAATCTCTATATCGAAACCACCCTCAGGAGGGGTAGTTTCCTCTGCACAAAAACATCAACAATAGCAGGGTGAGTACAAAATTGTACTCAGCAAGACTTACAGTGCGGGAATTAGTAATAATTGTGCCAAGTATCAACAAAGGGGTAATTGTGGACTATTTTGCGGAAAGCGAGTTTTACCTTTGTCAATAGTAGTAAATAGATAGAAAACCGACTACTGGAATACCTTTTAAAGGGGACGAGTCGAACACTTCGCGCATTCCTAACTGCAGATCACCACACCTGAAAAACCCCTCGACCCATCCTCGACCACCCTGGGAGGAAGCTGTCGCTAACCACGTCCTTAGAGTTGGCAAGTTTTAGAGTTGGTTATAGTTGTCTAATTCGATGCAAAATCTTACCAAGTTGTCCATAACCGCGGACACGGCTGTTCAAACAGTTTTAACCCTGCAGGGGTGTACATCTTTACCTACACGTATCGATCGACTCCTAGTGCCACCGGGATAACACACTTCACGAGGTGTGTTGGCGGAGGGTGATCGAACACGACCTTTACAATGCTGTCGACCTAGGTATGAGCCACCCGTACGGGCTAGTCCATGTGCATCAGTCCGGCCGCAACTACGACACGGTCCCATACGTTGTGAATCGAGGTACATCCCCGGTCTCCCAGACCGTGTGTCCACCCCACCCTTATATGAGACCACACACCACATCCCCTTTTTCACGCACACGCAAATGGAAACGGCAAACTAATGCAGCTCATACACTAAGTCTAAGCAAATTAGTGAGTCGTGGGTGGCCCCATAATCCACCCGTGTAGAAGTACGCGAATCTTGGTTCGAAGGGACACCGGTAACCGGTCCTTGCGGGAAGACGAGACAACCCACCATGCTCCCAGCCATGGCCTCTCGTCTAAACCCAGATATGATTAAGCAAGTTTATTAGTCAAACCCTGGTGAACACCCACCTACCACGTAACCCATTCCCAGTGTTGATTCATCTGCTAACCCAGGAATTACGACCTCTACAAGTCTAAGCATGTCTAAGCATAAATACATAGCAACATTAGAGCATTGAACACTATACTACGCTAGATAGGTTGGGTTGGTGGTGGAGCTGTTTAAGCGACAAGGTGAGTCTTATTCATCAGACTAGGGTTTTTGCTTAACGGAAAAATAGCAGTTGAACGCATGTGTTAATGAATTTAAAAACAACTAGTACTTCGCAAATAATAGGAGTTTGCAATGTGACCAAAGGGGCTGCTTGCCTGGTTGCCTCGCAACTAAACCCTGCCTGTGATCGGAACTATCGTCTTCTGGACCTTCCGGCTCTAACGGGGAAGAACAAAACACCGAAAACAAGGGCATAACAGTAAACATCAAAATGCACAACATCGACATGAGATGCAATGCATGCCATGGCATAGAAAACATACAATGATGACTAATGCAAGTGGAATCAATTTAATCGGAGTCCGGACGCATAAAATGTCGCGATCCGAAAATCCTCCGGCTAATCGAAAACCCTAATTTGAGTTTTTAGCAAATTGTATTATTCCTAGCATGCAGCCATGTATGAAGATGACATATTTGTATAGATTTTATTTTTCTGTACACTTTGGTACACTATTTGCATTTTTCTGATTAAAAATGGAGCTTCTATGAATTTTATACAATTTAAACCATTTTAAACCCTTTGTTGTATTTTTCTCAGTAAAACAACATTTAATCTTAATTCAATAACTACAGAGGCTGACATGTGGGCCCTGGGTCAATTTTGATCAAACTTGATTTAGGTTAATGACAATGGGGCCCACTAGGAGATACCAACAACTATCTTATTTTTTTATACTGACCGGAGATTAATATCAATAGCCCATCACTAACATTTAATTATTGTCGGCTCCACATTAATTATAAATTGATTAATGACTACGAATGATTAGTACTAATGATACACATTAACCACAATAACATTAAGGGTTGTCCGGACAGAACAAAATATGCAGCAACAGCGATGGTTAGGCATTAATTACCAGCATTAATTACATGCGTTAATGAGCTCATTTATCACACTGCTAACTATTGATTAGGGTTATTAAGTGGTCAGATAGCATTAAGAGACAATGATTAGAACTAATGGTAGAGATTAACTCACTGGTTATTATTAATGGAACTCATTAACCGGTCAGTTCAGCAATTAAAGCTAGCTATTAAATGTGCTTAGCAATAATGGAAACCATAATTATGTCTTAACCATTAATTAGTGTATTAAGTATGCTTAGTTAATATAGCTCTTAATGCTGTCTGAACTGGCATCTAACAGAGGATTAGAGCTTCAATTTAGGTGGCCACGCAGCCAGCTCGGGTGGCTCTGCAGACCGTGGCCGGCGGTGGGGAGAAAGAAGGGGAAGGGCGGCGGCGGCGGCAAGACCTTACCGGCGGCGGGACGTCGACGCGGGGTGGTCGGTGGTGAGGTAGGAAGCGGCGCCGGCTTGGGGGCGGATGGGAAGCGGCGGGGCACGGCGAGGTGGGCTCGGGACCCGGCGACGAGGGTGGCGAGGGGCGGAACCGGGGCCTGGCGCGGTGGAGGGGGCGAGGAAGAGCGGCGGCTCGAGCGAGGCCGAGATGGGGGCGAGCTCCGGTGGGGGAAGAACGGGAGCCAGCGGCGGGGGCTTGACGGGGACGGCGGCGAGGAAGCGGAGCGCTGCGAGGGCGTGGCGAGCTCACGGGAGGGCGGGGTGGTGCGGAGGCGCGCGGTGGGGGATGGGGGCTAGGGCGGCGGAGCTAAGCGGGCGGAGTGCTCGGGAGGCGGCTCGGTGAGCTGACGTCGGGAGCGGCGAAGCGGCAGCGGCGCTCGGGACCGAGCTGAGCGGAGAGATGCAGCAAAGGAGCTTGGATGGGAAAGTGAGGTGGTGGTGCGGCAGGGAGCTCGAGCTTCGGCTTGGTGCGGTGCCTGGGTGGCGAGTGGCGACAGGGCGGAGAGGCTCAGAGAGTAGGGCGCCGGACGAGGGGGAGATAAGGGAAACGGCGAGCGGTGGCGGCACTCTCCAAGCAGGAGGTGGCCGGGACGATTGCCAAGTGCTTGCCACCGGGCATTGCGGTCAGCAGGAGGTGGCAGCGCCTGGGGAAGAAGCACAGGGGCGGTGCGCACTGTTGGAGCGGGCCAAGCAGGCCGGAAGGGAGGAGGTTGGGCCGGGTAGGAGGCCCGCTCGGCTAGGGAAGAGAGGGCTTTAGAACTTAGGATTTCCTTCATTTTTCTATTCTTGAATCTATGAGTTATAATTTCCTATTAGTTTTAGAACCCTTGTTCTCCAATTTTCAAGTTTAAACAGAAACTTTAAGATCACCTCGTTTCCTTTAAATGGTTTTCTAGGTTGAATAGCTAGTAAACTCCTAGCACCCACTTGAATCCTACTAAAATTCTTTTTAAACCATTTCAAAGTTTCTCTCAAATTAACATCAAATTTCAAAGCACTCTTACAAGGTTTTGTTCTATTTTAATACATTCTCCAAACCAACCCAAGATCCTTTCTTAGGCTTTCAAGCTCTACTTCTAACTAGAGCTCAAATTCAAGGTTCGATTCAATTGTTGATTTCCCCTTCACACAACCTCTCGGACTCTCAATCATTCCAACCCTAGGGTTTATAGCTCGATCAACAAATCAAATTCATGAGATGATCCTCAGGACTTGTTATTCCAAGACTTTGCAAGATCAATTAAGATTCAAGGTGTCATCCACGTTATCGAGTTAGGGTTTATTTAGGGTTTTTCGTAAAAATTCAAAATCTTACTCGATTTCGGGTTTCAATACAATGCATGACATGAAATGATGCACACCATTAGCGACTCAAGAACGGGGACGTTACACCGGTCGCAGCGGCGCGGGAGCCGGCGGGAGCTCGGGAGGCGCGGGGTGAAGGGAGCAGGGGCCGGCGGGGAGAAGGGAGCACGGGACCGGCGGGGAGAAGGGGCCGGCGGGGAGAAGGAAATGTCCCTGGCGCCAAAATTTTCTATTATACAGTGCACTGTATATTCTCTCCCCCATTCCCTAAATATAAAGGCTAGACCCTAGTTTTTAAAGTGCCCTTTAAAATTTTTAGGGATAGAGAGAGGTTTAGGGAATCTGCTAGAGTAGAATTTTGCCCTCTATTCTTTATAATAGCAGTTTTTTTAAAGACCAAGAGGATTTAGGGAATCTGTTAGAGTTGCTCTTAGATTGTGTCTGTGATAGATATATTATGATAATCTTATTTAGTTTAATTATTTTCTCATCTTTTACTGTTTGGTTAAATGTTTTTGTATAACACGCAGAAAATGATTCTAGAATCTCGTTCTGGCTAATGTGAAAATAGGAAAGATATATTCAATAATTTGGTAAGTGTAGTTTATTTAGTTTATGAGTTAGTTAGATTATAATATGGTTTACCAGACAGAGTGACAACTCTTCACAGCTACATTTTCATAGCAACTTATAAAATAAGTTTAATGTAGTACAATTCAGCAACTGTAAACTGAGCTTTAATTAAAGTGAGTGCTATAAAACCTGGAAATTATGGTATGCTCTAAGTTTAAACATTGTGGGTGTCACTAATGGTGTGATCTTGCTTGCATCCACACAAACTAAAGAGTGGTGGTATAGTCTATACACGAGATGGATTATGTAAATCCCACTACAATGGAGCATAACTTTTCTTTTTCTAATTCTTATCGATCCTCCGACCTTTGCATCAACCGGATGCATCTAATTCAACAATTGAGCACAACTACGAACATTGAGCCCGAAGTCGAGTACATAAACTCATTCTTTGATCGTGTGCACACGTGCAATCGTCTTTGGTTTATGCGTCAATTTAGCGCAAAAATTCTAACAGAAGTTTTCTATTCTAGATTTACTTTTGCATCTATTGCATCCCTCTATAGATTTGAAGTTCAAATCCCTTTCATGTTAAAGAATAACAAAGTTTGAGCAGAATCTGATGAATGATAAATACATAATAAAAAAGGATAGATGCTAGCACTATTCACATAAACTTGGCCTTTTGTTTCTTCAAACACAATATGAATTCGAAGTCGAAACTTTAAAATCTACGACTATCAATCTTTAGAATTTGTCATGTTGGTGCTGAGCATAGCACGTACGCATTGTGGTCTGAGCACGGATTAATTAGGACGCAGCCCCTTGATTAAACAATTAGCTGTGCTTCGCTTTCTCCGCCCGCCCGCCCGCCCGCCCCATTCGTTTTTGTTTTTGTTTTGCTTTCGTTTCCGTTCAGTCGCAAGCAAAACCATCGATCGATGCAATGAACGAACTCGTGCGTCCCTGTCATCCCTAATCCTCTAGAACGTTGTTGAATGAATGAACGAATGAACAAAAGCTCTTGACTTTCGTCAAAAAGAAAATATCTTTCTTCCTTCCATGGATTATGGATATCTTCTCTTTTCTTTTTTCCTCTCAGCCATTGACCAACTGGGTTCGCAGTTCACCAACCACTGCTTGGTCAGATGCCGAGGTTTCTCCAGCCTGTACGTGCATCATCTGCCGCTGCTGCGCAACGGAGGGTCCCAAAATGATGATCCATTTCTCTCCACGGCATCAGAATCTGGGCAACGCAATTAGCGCCAGTTTTTAAGGCATGCATGTGTCCTACTTACCTTTGGTATTTTCTCTGTTCTAAAATATAAATTATACATATTTTTAAATTTTTCTTCGACTAATAATTAGTTTAATAATATATAAATTATGTGATTAAAACTTGATACTGTTGAATTTTTATTTAAAAGTATTTTCTAAATGTATCAAATTTGTATCACATAATTAATATATTATTAGACTAAAATTTGCTATCATATACTCCGATTCAATGTACAGTTAGTAAATTATGTTGTCCTAAATTTATTTTGTAGTCTTTTGTGAAAAGATAGTTATAAAAAATAAGGTTATTATAATGTACTACAGTGTCAAACGTAATCTAAAGTAGCGTTAGCTGAGACACGCGGCAAAGACCGTATTTTCTTATTTAAGAAACACCTATGACAGTTTATAGACGCATACATATATAATCACCGGCGCATACACATATGCACTCACGTAGAAGCAGAAAATTTGGTTGTTTGTTTGTTGCGAGACGAGGACCCATTATAATATATCTGTCCCAAAAATATATGCGGGAAATATTGTTTGTGCTCTTTGAGGGTGCCCTATCTTTTATTTCTTTCTCTCAGTGCAACGTGGATCCGTACGTGTCATCTTCTATTCTCTTTCTCTTTCTCGATCAACGAAGTTTTAGACCTGGCTGGAAAGCATTGTTTCAATCAGTGAAGTTTTAGACCTGGTTTTCTCAAATGCACACGATTTTGCAACGGTATCCAGCCAATTCACGAGAAAACGAGCTGGGCTCTGGTGGTTGCTTCGCTATTGTACGAACATCATGTCCCGTGTTCGATTAATGGTGAATCATGTCTTTAGTGGTCCGTGAGCTACCCGGTAAATTCTAGATTTATCTAGTCATCTGCAATCTAGAAATGTGCGAGTTACTTCCTTCATAATTCATCTTTGACTATAATTTTATTCAATAATATATTGATTATATGATATAAAATTAATATTATTAGACTCATATTAAAAGTACTTTTTAATAATATTAATTTCATATTATATTATTTACATATTTTTTAATAAATTCTGTATTAAAAATAATTTTGAAAAACACATGTGTCTTATATTTTTAGACGAAGAAAGTACCGTGTAACCTCGACGTAGGGAAAAAACCTTGAAGCGAAGACTTAAATTTCAGCTACTGCCACCGAAAGTATGGTGTCTTTGTTGCAAATTTATTACCCTGGGGTCCTTCAGAGTCTGCAGGATTGCTGGTACATTTAACAAGCGTGGCCTCGATTTGGGGTCAGACGGCCTAGCTTTAACTAATGATCCACAGTAGTAGGAGTACTACTTTTGCTGACAACGGCTGTCATCAATTTCTCGCCTGCTCCGTCCTTGCTCGTCGGTCGTCTCTCCAACACCCATCCCCTCCATAAAACCCATTCCTTTCTCCCTTCCTACTGCGCATTTGCAATTTCGCTGCTCCACCAATAAACGAGAGAGAGAGAGAGAGAGAGAGAGTGAGAGAGAGAGAGAGAGATGGGTGGTGGATCCGGCAAGGGGAAGCCGCCGGCGATGTTGCCGGTGGAGGAGGTGGACATCTCCGCCGTGCGGTACGAGTCGACGGTGATACAGGCGCCGCACCTCACGGGGTTCCCGCTCACGGCCTTTGTCTGGCTCATGGAGTCCCCGCTCCTCGGCACCCTCATCACCTCCGTCCTTAAGAAGCAGAACAAAATGACACAGGTTGCGTTGCTTCCTTCTCCTCAATTGTTTTTCCAGCAACTATTACTTGCTTGCTTGGTTCCGTTGCCTCTCGACTCATAATTCGTATCTTCTTGGGGTGGGGGCAGATGCTGCAGCACACGGTGATCCCCGAGCGCCCCATGTACTACCCGGAGTACCCACCGCAGGGTGCGCTGATCCTCTATGTTCTTCGTCATAAAATTCCCATGGTTCTTAAGTGTGACAAGCAACTGGGAGGAAAAAAAAACTACTGCTTGAATTAAATTACAATTAACATGACTGGTTATACTTCTTTACATTCGGCCAAGTTCTACAAGTACTAAAAAAAGCTCAGAAAGATTGCGCCTTTCTTCTTTTTTCGTGGCATGTAGCATTATCGCTGCAGAATCACACCTGACTAATTTGCTTCATTCAGTTACTCAGATATTGCTACTGACATTATGATGCACCCCAATTTTTGGGCCTCTTGCATTCTTGCTCATGGTGTGCTGTTGTTAATTGGTGCTTGTCCTGGTTTGCTAGAGCCGGAGCAAGGAGTTGTGCTCGTGGGGGAAGACAGGGACCCTGTGGAGAGAGTTGAGGAAGCACTGCGGTGCCTCCCTCCGTATGACCCGTCTGGGCATTTCATGTCGGCCGATGAGAAAACCCCCTTCCTCTACTGGAAGATTCGTGACTTTGCGTATGCGTACAGGTCTGGGGTCACGACACCGTCAGCTGTGAGTAGCTCAATGGAATGGACAGAGCACTGCTTACTTCTATGGTTGGTTGCTCCTGTTGCATCTGTGGTGTTCAACCTTGATCCGTTGCGTAGGTTGCGGAGCATGTCATTGTGGGTGTGGAAGAGTGGAACAACAAGAAGCCTCCGATGCCAATGTTGATCTATTTTAACCCGGATGACCTGAGGAAGCAAGCTGATGCCTCCACAAAGAGATTTGAGCAAGGTTTACCCCCAACTGTGCTCCTTTATCTCCTTATCTTTGAAAGGAACTGGCTTCAGGTGGAAACTCCGTTCACCTCTATCCCACATTCTTGATATCTGTTGCTTCTTGTGCCCAGGAAATCCGATTTCCATTTTGGATGGGATCTTTGTCGCCATCAAGGATGACATTGACTGCTTCCCATATCCATCAAAGAGTTAGTTTACTCGACTGATGTAGCCATTTGTTGCCGTGTCCAAGAAGTATATTCCATATTATGCTCTTATTTTGGAATGCAGCTGGTACCACATTTTTCGACAAAATCCGCGCTGTGGAGAGAGACGCAGTCTGTGTTGCTCGTCTACGGAAATGTGGAGTGGTCTTTATCGGGAAAGCAAATATGCATGAGCTAGGCCTTGGGGTAACTGGAAACAATCCAAACTATGGGTACGGCTAATAATTGAGTGACTGCTCATTCTGTTTGAAATGCTTACTAAGTTGGTGTGTTGGTATCCAGGGACACGTGAGTTTTTCTGGAGGGGTTAATAGATAGTCAAAGTTTTCATCCAGCACTTAAATGTTGCCTGCTTAGCCTTTCCTTTCACGTGCCGCGAACATGAATATCCAACATATATGTGATTATTCCCTTGCCTAAAGTTTGTTAAACGAAAAATAGAATTATAATATTTACTAGCTATTTCCTATAAGCAAACTCAGTTGTGCTTTGGCAAAGCTTGACAATGAATCAGAACTCTTGATGAATGCACATAAACATTATGATCCAGCAGTCTCATCTAAAACTATCACATTATGAAGGAAACAAAGAAAAATAATTTAGAATTTGCATTCATCAAATATTATCCATTCAGCCTATTATTTTCTGATGTTTGTCACTTTATCTTCATGCTTTCTTAACAATTTTTCAGGACAGTGAGAAATCCACATTCAATTGATAGATATACTGGTGGTTCTTCATCTGGTCCAGCTGCACTTGTCTCATCAGGGTTATGCTCAGTAGCAATTGGAACAGATGGTGGAGGTTTGTACATATAAAGCTGGAGATTCGTTGGCACTAGATTCTTTTCACTTACTACCTTTTGTTTGCAACAGGTTCAGTTAGAATTCCATCTTCACTCTGTGGCATTGTTGGTTTGAAGACAACATACGGGCGGACAGATATGACTGGGTAACTAAGAAAAGTCCCAACTCACTGGATATTTACCATAGGAGTGAACTTCACAAAACTAGATGTATTTTGTACAACTATCACAAAACTTCAGTTAAACATCTGTTTCAAATAGCTACCGATTTAAGAAGCCTTTGTATTGTAAAACTCCATATTTAAAGTTGGACCATCGCATGCAACCACACGGACGAACCCAGCCCACCTGTCAGCCTCTTGGCCTTGCACCTGCCCGTTATGGAGGTTTCACCAAGGATGTAACGGGTTGGAGTGGGGTTGGGAGGCTGACAGGTGATCCAGATTCATCATTATGGTTGCATGTAATGGTTCAGCCTGAAATATGGAGTCTTGCGATACGAAAGGTCGAAAGCTTATTAAATCTGTAGCTATGTGAAACAGATGCTTAAATCTGGAGTTTTTTGATAGTTTGTACGAAGTAACTGTAGTTTTGCGAAATTTACTCTTACACAGTGGTTCTTTTGGGCTTCATAATAATGTGGAATAGGATACCTTTTAACGTCACCTCAGTAAGCTCTTGTAGTCATATGTTAATTCTCGGGGCCTTCTTAAATCAGGGAAAACGCTGGTAACCGGATTTACTGGCACCCTGTGAGATTTTTGGCAAACTGGAGTATCTCAGTTTTGAATTTAAAGTTCAAATAGATATGATTGTTCCATCTAACACAGAAATGCCTAGCTGCTGCAATGGTAAGGCATCTAGGGTTGGTTGGAGCCCTGATTCTGCTTTTTTTTTGTTGCTTTTCCTTTTTTCCTAGAATTTCATATTTTAATTAAAATAATTTGGTTCATTTTTTTCCACGAAAATTCCAGTCACTGCCAGTAATTAGAAATTTCAGCCAACCTCACCTTTTCTTTTCAAAACAAAAGATTGAATCCCTGTATGGAACTACTTTTATGTCATGGCCTTGTCCAGCAATCAAGGAAATAAGGCTGCTGACTTACTTTTTATGGTGATCTTGCACTGGATCTGATTAGAAAATCCATTCAATTGTGGGTAACATAATTATATATCTTATTTGCAGGGCAGTTTGTGATGCTGGGACTGTTGAAGTTGCTTCACCTCTTGCAGCATCAGTGGAGGATGCTATGCTAGTGTAAGCAGTTTGACTTGCTAGATGAGATCATGAGATTGCATAAGTCTGTTAGGTTTAGCTATGTTGTTGATAAAGTTGGAAGTTTGTCAACTCTCTTATTTGCTTCAATGATATGAAGATCTAAATTCAACTGTCTCACGGGTACAACTGAATACTTGTCATTTATGAACACTCAACACCCTCTGGTTGTAAGTTATGTATTTACTACTTCCACCCTGTCATATGGCATTTCAGGTATTCTGCACTTGCAGGCTGTAGACCTATGGATAAGCTTACTATGAGACCTGTAAGATATTTCGTGTATTAATTTTCCCCAGCTGTTAAATACCATTGTTAAGAGTATTATGGTTTCTTATTAGTTTAGATCTCTAGGTAGATTGTATTGGTCTAGATCTCTAGTAGATTGACTTGTAGTCCAAGTCTCCTTGTACTATATGTTTGCTCTTTTAGGCTGTGCAATACAACAAGTCATATTCATAACATGGTATCAGAGCAAAACCTAGGGTTTTAGCTTTCTGCTGCCACCGTTCGTTTCTCAGCCACCACCTCAATCTTCTGCTGCGCTGCCCCTAGGAGGCGATCTTCTCTCCCGGGGGCGGCTTTGTCACCCCCAACCTGTCGTTGTACATCTCGTCATGCAGCAGCCCTACCCGGCAGGGTACGCCTCCACTTTTCTGATCTGGCTGCTGTCGTCCTCTTCACTCGCCTGAGGTCACGCTTGGCTTCAATTGCTGGGTGCCGTCTTCATCTCCGGACAACCAGATCTGCGCCAAGGGTTTTGGGTGTGGTAGTCTTCTTTGGTAGCTGGCCTCCTTGACTCCTTGCGGATCTGCATCACCGGCCATGGCCATGGCTTGCTCCAGCTGCTGCTCCTGCGCGTTGCTAGGTTGCAGGCGCCACCTGATTTTGCCCCTGAGGGCAACCCTTGTGGCTTGGGCTTTTGTTGGGCTGCTGCTGCTAATGCTGCACGTGTGATGCTGTTTGGGCTGAGCTACTTGTGCTATCTGTTCATGCATGGGGCTGCTGCCAGTCTGGTACTTGCTGTTCCGGAGGATCGTTGCGCTGCCACTGCTGCTGCTTGTATTTGAGTCTTCTCGTGTCTTTTATTCATAGCGTTTTTGTTTTTCGTCCCGTCCACCAAAGTCCGTTGCTCTCCCATATTCGTCATGCCGTGTGAGTCCACAAAATCTTTGCGCGCAAGCCTTTGTTTTTGGTCCCGATCTTTTTTTCTTTTGGATCATGTGATCTCTTCGCATCGTCACCGATCTTAGAAGTTGTTAGAATGCTGTCACCGTGCTCCTTTGTCGGAGCTTGCTGCTACCCCCAATTTCTTACCGTCATGCTTCTATTGCGCCACTGTTATCTTGGGCTACAATCTTTCCCACCATGCTTGTCTCTTGGGCTTGGCTCGACATGATTTTCAAGACTCAACTCTTCTCAAGACTTGGACTTTCGATGTGTATTTGTTTTATTGTCATTCCTTTTGCATACGCTTTGCATTTTGTGTGTGTTAAGTGTATTATGGTTTCCTATTAGTCTAGGTCTCTAGGTAGATTGTATTGGACTAGGTTGTCTAGTAGATTGACTTGTAATCCAAGTCTCCTTGTACTATATATTTGCCCCTTTGGGCCGTGCAATACAACAAGACATATTCATAACAACCATAAATGCTGAAATGTCTTTCATGTCACTTCTATGCCATTGCACTATACTCTCTCCATTTCATTTTTGTGTAGCACAGGGATTAAGGAAGCCATTAGTAGTAGAGGAAAATGACCATAGTAGCCATAGTGTTATTTTCTTGGGAATATGAGAGAGAACAGTTAGTATGTGTGTCTTGCCATAGATGATGAAGAGCGATAAGAGGTAAATTGGGGCAGAAGAGAGAAAAGTCATCCCATGCACGCCTTGTACTTAGAAAGAAGATTGCAGAAACTATAGGCGATATATTTTGAAATGGAGGGAGTACTAGTCAGTTTTTCCTTATTACGGGAAACAGTATAGATGTTAGTCATTACTGAATTTTAGCAAACAAGAATGTGATTGTTTTTCTGAAATGAAATTTAAACCCTGCGGTAATAATAATACAGGGACAGTCATATGTTAACATTCTCCACTATTCCCCAGGATGCATCATAACTTATCATTTAATGCTGACCTTAGTGCATCCCATCAGGCTCACAGCTTATACATTTCTTCCCTTTTCCTCTGTACAGTCACCGCTGTGTGTTCCTAACTTGGTGTCCTCTGACAACAGCAACATCCTGCAATCAGTGAAAGTGGGAAAATATACAGAGGTACATTTTTTCACATTAGATATTATCTTGTACATATGTGCCTTTTCTTAGATAAAATTGGTTATTGGCTTTGTAGTGGTTTCATGATGTTTCCGATCGTGAGATCTCAAATACATGTGAGGATGCACTTAACCTCCTGTGCAGCAACTTCGGATGTCAGGTATACCCATTGCTATCGCAACACGACCCCCTCCCCCTTTGTAAATTCTCCCCTCCTTTCTGTAAATATTTCCTTTTATTATTAATATATTTTATATGTCGGGGCCTCCCCTACAGTTTTTCCTCAAAAAACTGCTATCACAACATACTTTGCACGATGGTATACAGTATTTTACCCACTAATCATCACATTAGTATCTAATTATATCAGCTATCTAGGTCTTGTACCTTTGGATGTACAATCTCTTCTCTGAATGGAAGCACTTGCTTATTAATCAGGTTTTTGATGTGTACAGTCAACACTTCTGTGCTCATCAATAGATACTAGCATGGTTCCATTAATGGTTATATCAAAACAATTCTGAAGTGTTAATTTGAGAAATATCCACGTTCACTATTGTAACAACTCCTGTAAGTTGTAACTGATCATTGAGCTGCATCATTTGGAGCTTCTAGGTATCTAACAAGCAGTAGGAGTTAAGCTTAATTTTTTTTTCAGCTACTAAATGATTATGATGAGATACCTTTTCTGGTGATGTGGTATCTACTATATGTGCCTATTCTATATTGTTCCAACATCTCAGCTGAATAGCTGATTAGTGCTGTTTAACATTTTTCAAGATAGAAGAGATAATATTACCAGAGCTTGAGGAGATGCGTACTGCCCATGTTGTCTCTATTGGCTCAGAAGCATTCTCCGACCTGAATGCTCATTACCAAGAAGGGTACCTATATCTATTACACAAATATCAGATTATGAATAGTGCTCTCAGCATTAGTTGTTGAAAATTTTCCTTTCAAGAGGAAATAGCACTTGAAATTTATGGTCCCTGAGAGGCTGGAAATATCTTTTTAGCTAGTCTTTACTCTTCTGTACTATTAATCTCATTCTACTAATATCTTCCAGGAGGCGAACTGAAATGACATTAGATACTCGAGCAAGTTTGGCACTTTTGGGTCATTCGCTTCATCAGATTACGTTGCTTCTCAACGTCTGAGGTGAATATGAGTATAAATGAGCTGATGCATTCATTTTTTTTTCATTATAGTACTTCATTCATGAGTACTTTTGCCCTCCAACCGTATTCAGTTCTGGGAAGTTGTTTTAGAACCACTTCCACTGTGATTGTAGATGAGAAAGAAAAACTAAAACCTATTAAGATGGATTCAGGATAACACAGGAAGATGATCAATCAAGCTAATAAAAAAGGAAACATGTCTATTCTTATGATCCCACACGTTTCCACAAGCCTGATCCAGTGTATCTTAGTTAGATTTAATTTGGAAATATCAAACATATGTAGTAATAACCCTGAGTTTTACTGAAGTATAAATTCAATTCCAATTCCATGTAATTGAACTATGCTAATATGATAATATCCTGATTATGCCAATGTTTTAGAAAGTTATTCTTGATTTAGCATTTCCATTTTTCCTTGAAAATAAATTGGACACTAGAGATAAGTAAAGAAATAGGACCTGCTTTACAGAGCATACATAATGCCAGGTGATGGGGTACTACCTAATTAGTCTTAATTGTGTGGACATTCTTACTGAGTAACAGTAAGTCAATAACGACTAGAAGTTGTGCAGCTTGCATTGTATCATTATCTGCTATTAGACAGTACTGCTAACTCAAATCTCTTCTCTTTTCTTTAAAGGCTATTGTGGTCTTGACTAGCTCCAGAAATGCTATTTTTAGGAAAGCCCATTTCAGCCTCCTAGTTTGTTACATACTGAGTTACTGATATTTCCTAAATGTGCTGACTGTTGCACAAATTGTGGAAATTGAGGTGTTATTAAAGATCATATGCCAAGTGCTATTAAAGATCACATGCCACATACTTGTCATATGACAAATACAATTAATTCTGGGATCTAAACTGTTAACTGTAAAGTATATGTTGCTTTCTACCATGGCAGATGTTCTGCCAAATGTGTGCTTACAGTATCTGTGGCTTATATAGGAGAAGGATAATGTACTATCACATGGAAGCTTTCAAGAAGGTTGATGTCATAGCAACCCCTACGACTGGGTAAAAGATTTTGAAATTTATTACAATTGATCCATATATGTTTTATATGATCTTACTAGTTTCTGCTAATAGTGTATATGCATGCTTCCTCCTCCTTCATACTTGTTTTTGTCTAGTCAATAAAGCTATGCATGAGGAAAATTTCTGCTTTCTAACTTCCAGTACATGGTTAGTAGTACTACGCAATCTTTATTTTTCTAATAGTTACTGCAAATGCTAAGAGCAATTGGAATGTTTTGGAAAATGAAACGGTGGTTAACTCCTGGTTCCTGAAAGTATTTCAGTAAGTAGTTTATCTACCACACCTATTAACCAGCTATGCATGATTTTTGGTTCCTTAAGCCTTTGCATCACCTTTATTTTCAAGAGCAGAGATGTTAGTCAGTCAGATGCCATATCTTTCGTGCCTCGAAGGATCTGAAGTTTGGTTTAGTCAAATCAAGTGTGTACCTACGTACTTCACTATCATGTTCAAAACTAAGCCTGGCAATATGTTCTTATTGTACTTTAGTAGCTTATATTTAGAATTCATGTCTAAATGATAAGTCGAATAAATTTAGTTTTAGGGGCTATAGAGCTATACACAAGCATTGCGGTTTCTGACTCAAATGAAATGCATAATGCTAGATAATATCTGTGAACTACTGAATTGACATATATTAATTCACATTTGGGATTAGACGGAATAACTGACATAACTCTGTTTATCTATGTCCCCCTAAAACGCTGCATCCCTAGTTTTATATTGCCTCTTTTATCGTATGTATGCATTGTCTGTTGCTATAACAACTAAGGAGATTGCTGTTTATTTTCCAGCATTACTGCGCCAAAAATACCATCAAGTGCTCTGAAGTTAGGAGAATCTGATTATGTTGTATCAGGTAGATGCTTTTCACTATATTGTCATACGCATCTTCATTAGCTCTTCAACATGTGGATGTACAGCTTACCTCAAGTTCAACTTCGATCCATGTTGACATCCTGGATAAAAACTGCTGAAATCTTGATGGGGAACATTTGTTATTTGACACAGCAAGTGCTGTCACTGTCTTGTATTGAGAAAGAGGTTTGTAATAAGAAAAAAGAAATAATGGCTGCTCTATAGGAGAAATTTGTAGGGAGTTTTCATTGCTTCCTTGGTATTGAGGGAATCATGGCTATATTGGAGTCTAATATACAGGGGACATTTCTTCCTATTTGGAGTCTAATAGTAAAACCTTAGCTATGCAATGTGGAAGTACATTGATTAAGTTCATAATTTATACGATTTTAGCAGTTTGTTAAGAAAAGTATATATGCCTATTTGATTGTAAGTACAATTGTTGGTACTTTGTTCTACAGAGATCAAATACACCTTTCCTGTTCTGATTCTGTCTCTTTATTGCAGCTTACCTGATGCGGTTCATTATAGCCGGGAATCTTCTTGGTTTGCCTGCCATTACTGTTCCTGTAAGTGGTGTCATAACTCATGACTGGGTATTTATTGTATCTTCTAGTTAGCATTATGTATGAACTGATAAATTTCGAATTATTGATGTATAAATATTCAGAAATGACATTGGTATTATTCCCAACAGACAAAACTCTTGTGAAAGGTTTAAAAATGATCACAGGAAAACATTCAAGATTTTGGTATAATATAGCTCACATGCAGGAAAGTATTCATTGCTAATATGTTGCTACTCCTGTCCTGTACTCAGGTTGGCCATGACAAGCAAGGCCTTCCTATCGGCTTGCAACTGATAGGCCGTCCATGGGGTGAGGCTAGCTTATTGAGGGTGGCTTCTGCAGTAGAGGTACTGTTCATAGAGTTTATGTATATGGGGTTGTTCAGCTGATAATGTGCTCATATTTAGTAAGAGTGGATGTGTTTTTCAAGGCTGCATTCAGTATGAACCTGAGTGAATCTCTGAACATTCGCAAGCTACTATGTTAATTACTCCGTTGGGTATTGGGACAACTTTCGATAGGCCACTATATTGTGTAGGGGAAAATTGTTTTATAACGTGACGTAAATACACTTAAGCTGCAGATTTCCTTGATTGCATTTTAAGGGAAAAAATGTTAGTGAAGAAATAGTAATTTATGGAACATGGTAAATTTAGCCTGCCCACTGAATCTGAAAAGCACTACTAAGTGGTATCAGCATTATGATTGCAAGAAAAAACATAGCTTGAGGCTTTCTGAATCTCTTTATCTGCTTGTAGGACCTTCGTAAATTAAATAAGTGACATATTTTCCCCTGCTTGTAGGAGCTCTGTCTGAAGAGAAGGAATCGGCCATCTGCATTTTACGACATTCTAAAGGCCTGAGATAGTCTAGTACATAATTCTGCTGTGATAGTGATATCTGCTGCTACATTTCCATTGGGAATATTTCTACACAGAATTCCTTCTTTCCGTTGGTGTAGTATCAATACTTAAGAGGTTTGTCCTTGCTCAGGACTTGGGGTAGACACGGCAAACCCTCCTCCAGGTTAGAGTAAATTATTTTACGAGAGGTATTGCACCGGAAAATAAATAAATGAAATAGTATACAAATTGGTTTTTTTTTCCGCTTCTGGATTGTGTTTCATCTGTTTATAATGTTGTGGATTTGGTTAGTGTCTCTTCTTACTGAGAGCAGGCCGAGATGTAACTGTGATATGCATTATGGACAAATGATAATATTGGTACCCGAAGTCGAGACATCGCTGGGCGAACCATTACATTAAAAAAACGAAGGAAACATGAATGAATGACTAATTTGGATCGCAATATAGTATAATTGATTCACGTGTATTTTTTTCTTTGCTCTCGGGAGTTTTTAGTCACTAGTAAGCGTGGTTGCACATCTCAACCAATACATATGGAATTTACGTGGATACAAAATAGAGTATGGTGAAAATTCACGTGTATACAAAAGAGTCTGATAATGTTCTAAAAAATAACAAATCAACCTCGACTTGAAATGAGTTTAAAAAGAACTATAATTTAGCATCGTATGGTATAGAAATAATAAGGCCACAACTAATTATCTCTTAGTAAACTATCTATTTCTTGATGCGCTTAAATAGTCGCTTCATGCAATGGTATGCTCAAAGAAAGAATGTAGTCAGAACGTTTGTTGTAAGAAACCTTCCTAGAAGGGCATTGAACCCGCTCCTCAACAATGAAATTGAAACCCGTAGAAGGATTTAACTCATGGTTTCTAGGGTTTGCCTGATCAACTTTGTCAATAAGATGAAGGAAGAAGTCAAGGGCATCCTGGACAAGTAAATAAGATAGTGAATGTTAAGAAATATTTTGTACACAAAACTGTGGTTAATGAAACGAAAACAGAATCCAAGTAGCAACTGGATCAAAATAAATGAATAAGTAGAAAGGGTAGGTTTTGTCAATAGGCATGATGGTACCTATTGCCTCATACCGGAGAATTCAGGATGATTTGCAGCAATAACTGACTTAAACATCGGGGACGTATTCCTTCTTGTCCTTGTAAATTGAGCATAGAGCACTGAGAGCATCAACACAAAAGTAGGTTCTAAGCTCCAGCACTAAAATAATGAGAAACATTTTAGTACAACAATTCAATCAGAATCAAATTTGCTGATTATAACATATTATGCTTCAGAAAGCCTGGTCTTAAGAATAACAGAAACAATATTGAGTATGATGGGTAGTTGGGTACAACACTTTGTATTGCTTACATTAAACACAAGGTACAGCACATGAGTAGTAGAGTACATAGTTTCGAAAGCATATTTGTATAAACCACAAAAGCAAATAAACCTGCAATCATGTTTGTATAAGCTAGGACAACAGAACATCTGTCGCTTAGAAGCACTTTTCCACCCAGTCCAATGTAAAACAAAGTGATATCGAGGTTGTGAAGCATCACCGATGCTGTGAAATATCATTCTCAAGGAAACTCACTCTTGACTATTCAGGCCAGAAAGCATGAAATTACCAGCTCAACGTAGCATAGTTAAAGAAAGCTCAAAGTTACATTCCCTTCCATTGAATATGCAAAACATATCCAAGGAAATAGGTGGATTCTAATTTCTCATACACCAGTTTCAGAAAATTTTAACCAGACCAAAGAAGTTTACACGTGGACGTGGTTTGTCTATCAGCTGGAAGAAAATCCCAACTTAAATAGGGACCTTACTTCGTGAGAAATCAAAGAGACCATCACCCATGTATTGCATAAGAGCTAAACTGAAGCGAGAAAGCAATCTACTCCAGATTGAACCATTAGTCCATAACCAATGTGAACACCAGAAATGCGAAGGACACATACCAACTATTACAAAAACAAATTCTTACCTCCTGATTTGGCACAGAATATTTACCAGAGAGCATACCGCGCGAGCTTTGTCCTAAAAATAAAAATAAACAGTATAAGGATATAAATATATTGATTAAATTCTTGCACAACAACATGAATCCTTACCTGCTGAGTTAGAAAGAAAATAGATAACATGCTGATGCTAAATTCTTATGATTATACCACGGTGGTTTTGAGTTCAGCTAAATGTTACCAAGACGAACCACAATACAGTTTTCTTGGGACAACATGATGCATGCCTGATTTAACATTGCTATCAGACCTACACTTTGTACCAAGCCCTTAACTAACACCACACTGAGGCAACCAGGGTGAGTTTCCCCAAGTGGCCAACAAGTGCCAGCAGAAAACAAAAAAATGGCTGACCAGGATCAGATCTAGGAGTAATGCTGCTTCTGATGGTGGCAATAAAATTGCAAAGAAATTTATAAACAAATTATGATGCTTTCAACATAAGGAATACATGACCAAACATCTCCTTTTATGTATTAAGATTACATTTATCATTAACTCTTGATTCAAATGTAGGCAGAAATTTCAAGACGGAAAATAGGAAAGTTGGAAAAGTGGACAACTCCCCCTTTTAGGTTATGAGAAAACTGAAAATAATCATGTACTCATGTTTAAGCAATAAGGAAAGGCAGGCAGAAAGCATACTGTGCCCAACTCATGATACATGTCTTGAGTTTTTCCACAATGTTATAGTACTGATCCTTGTCTTTTTCTTTAGCAACATTAAGATCCTCCTGAACCTCTAAGAATTCAGACCTGTATAACAAGCGTGGCAGTTATGGAAAAAAATTATAACATGGACTAAGCAGAAGAAAGTGACAAAGGAGAACTTTAAAAGGAAACAGAAACAGTGTAACACATATTGTGTTTTCTTTAACTGATGACTGTTCAAGTAAGCTCATATTTCTCATTGTACTCCTGCAAATAATCTTTGTATCTAAAAAAGTAAGAGTAAACCTCATATTTCTCATTCAAAATTTTCCTGGCCCTCACTATCCTCAACCAATTTTCTGAACTCATTACGTGCTTCCTTCCGTAATGAAATTCATGTTAGCAAACTGAAAAATTAGCACACATGAAGTGTATAGTTGCGTAGAGAACCATCAAAGCCCTGAAATGGGTCAAATGACCAGATAAAGGACCGGCAGTTTTATTGGAGAAGCTTTCCCTCATGAAACCAGCACGCGTGAGATCACACCCTGGACCCAGGATGCAGTCTCCCTTAGCTGTTCGTCATCAGATTGGGAGCATTGCCCAAGGAGCTCCGAGTGGAAGTTGGAATCCTTGAGCAGCAGTTTGATGGAAGGTCCTAACGCGTCTGCAAGATCCCCAACCATGGCAACTCCAGCTTTGGTTACACCCTCATCCCTACAAAGTATTTGAACAATATATCATGACAAGATCCCTTCCTTTGAGAGAGTATCAGGACTACACGCAAAGCAAGTTGAATGCATTATATGGATGCATATTATATGGATAACAAAATCACATCTATAATAGAAAAGAAGTATATGAGCAGCTTTTTTGACTGCCAAATTAAGTATAAGTTGTGATTTATGAGTTGTGAACATTATCAGGCAAAAATCTATACAGGAACAAATGACGAACAGCTATAGAACCTTATAAAGAAATCAAAAAACAAAGAAACAAAGTAAAGCTACCTGCTATTTGCCAAAAATTACTGCAGTATCAAAATATCATGAATGAATCAATGCCATTGCCAGTGCCATCAAAGAGAAAAAGACATCCTCACGACAGGAACTTAAATTGTGCACATATCTTAGACATCTCAATTACCCCTTATCCTCGACTCTAGGCCATTAATCAAGGTAAAGATGCATCAATCAAAGAGAATCAGAAGGCATAAATCAAAAGCGAAAACAAAAGCTACGTCACCATCTGACTCCACATTGATTTCAGCATTCGATGTTGTTTGGATCGTTTTTAACATTCAGCAGCGGTGGTGGGCGGCGTCAGCGGTGGTTGGCCAGCTTGGTTCCCTGCTTGGCTAGCCCATTCTTGAGCTCTTCGAGCGTAATCGTCCCGCTGTTGTCCTTGTCGATGTTCTTGAACATCTCCTTGAGCCCCTTGATCTCTTCCGCTGACAGCCACCCAGCTATGACCTACAGCAAGTCCAGGACAGCATCGAGGCTGATTTTGTAATGAACTCTTGTTCAATGCAACAGTTAGATATGAGAAAACATGTGCCTACCCTGAGTGCAGCCTTCTTGAAAATCAGCATCGAGGCTGATTTTGTAATGAACTCTTGTTCAATGCAACAGTTAGATATGAGAAAACGTGCGGGCCAACTCCTCTAGCTCGGTATGCAGTTTGGTAGTGCCTGTTTCCAATGTAAAAGGGACAACTTGGTACTTGCGGATCTTAAAACTTTGTAAAAAAAAAGCATGACACTACTCCCTGTTTTGCCAAACTCGTTATGGAAAAAAGAATACGAACAAGACATAATATTTACTACAAAATTGATTGTTTGTTAGCATTAGGTAATAATGTAACTATACTGTATATCCACCATCAATTGTTTTCACTAAAGTCAGGTGATGTAAGCTTGGAAAATCAATTCCTCATAAAGCTACTGCACATCTAATCTTCTAAACAAAACAGCAAAATACACAAGTGTCCCAATACCTAATAGCCATTACTTTCCCAAGAGCACAATACACAAGTGCCCGATACCTAATAGCCATCACTTCCCCAGCAAATATATCCATACAGCAAACATGACAATGCGTCATTCATGATAATACGACGAAATTCCTTGAGAATCGAGCCCTTCCAATTACACCAAAATCTACTACCAAAACAATGATAAGTTCAGAGAGATCTAACCATGATCCAAATTAAATGGGCAATGTGCTGACATAAGGAGCAAACTTTGATGTCCAAACGCATCAAAATTCCTAACGAAAGCTTCTAAAATCCGTACCTGGATCCGCAGGTAAAGGCGGCGCACGTGGAAATCCTCGAGCCCTGCATCAAGAAACCCCTTGACATTCTTGGCCTGATTGGCGCAGATCGACGCGTACCCCTGCATCAAGCCCGAAATAAATCATCAAGAAACCAACCAAGATTGCAAGATCCGGCTGATAAGAGAGGCAATTCGCCCGCCCACCTTGACGTCCCAGATCAAAATCGATTAGAGATGGAGATCACACGATGAGTGAGAGACGGGGTGGTCGGGGACAATGTGCCGTCGCGGTGGCGGAGCACGGAGGCCGCTGCGCGTGCGGCGGCGCCGTGGTCGCCCAGGACGCGGGAATCCATCGCGGTCAGCCTCCCTGCCATCTCCACCTCTCTCTCTCTCTCGGATCTGCGGCGGGAGGAGGAGGAGCCGGGCAGGGCGGCGGGGCGCGGGAGGAGGAGGATCCGGGCGGAGGAGGGAGGGGGCTACGGCGGGAGGGCGGCCGGCCGACAAAAGGAGGTCGGGGGGGAGGAGGAGGAGCCGAGCGGGGCGGCGGGCCGGCGGGGGGAGGAGGACGGAAGGGGGCGAGCGGAGGACAGGAGGAGGAGGAGGACAGGGCGGCGGCTCGGGTGGGAGGAAGGCGCGTGGGTGAAGATGGTGAGGAGCTCCCGCGGCCTCTCGTCCTGACGCGGCGAGTAACGGGAGGAGCAGGGGAGGGTGACGCGGCGGGGGTGAGGGGTGAGGAGGGAGCAGCTACGCGGTGGTGGCCATGCCAGGGAGCCGCGTCGCGGGGAGACGTGCAAGGAAGCGCGACGCGGGAGAGAGCGGTGGCTCAGGTGGGAGGGAGGCGCGGGGGTGAAGATGGTATAAGGAGCTAGGGCTCGGGTGCGACGGATCAGAGCGAGAAGTTGCGGAAACGACGGAGGCGAAACACCGCGTAAAGGTCGGAGGCGAAACACGCCGAGCATCTCATCCGTCCGATCGTGGAGATCAAATGGCTGACGTTAACCTGTGTACACAAAACGGGGTGACTGTAGAAAAAAGAAAACTCGTCCTTTTAATAGTAGTGGAGATGAAAAAACACACTTGCAAGTTTCCAAAATCCGAATCCTTTTTCTCAATGCATTGTGGAATAATATGTGCAATTGCATGCCACTTTAGGTGCTTTACAGAAGACAAGTGATGAAAGACTAATATAGCAACTATACATGCGTATAAACTTTTTTGGATTGGATTACATAGCAACCGTGCCCCACATAACCATCTCGTCCCCTCTTGCATGCATACATACATAAGAGTATAAATTATTGACATTATCAAGATTCTCCTTATTCTAAAAATTTAAAATGTATTATAACTCAAATCATTTATCTGATCTAATATCCGTTTTTCATTGTTGAGTTCATCATGAGGAGGGCTTCAAAACTAGATCCTATGCTGATATATTTTGACGATATTTTTTTGACCTTGTAGTACCATGTTATAATGAACGAGTTATCATATTGAGAGTGATAAGTTATCATATTGTAGTCGTTGCCAAGTTATTGAACATCTCTAACACATCTAAAACTTGCATTATAATGTTGTAGTGATCTGATAATACCAACTACTACTTAAGAATAGTCCATATTTTTCTTTCTAAACTTACACAATTGTGTGACAATGTCCCGATTAGTTAGCTATTATGTGGTATTCGTTCACTAATGCCCTAATAAGCATTCACTTTTAGATTGGTAGCGAGCATACTATAACCTGGTAACTGATAACGACAAAAAAAATTTCACCAGAACATATCCGAATGGGATTTAGTTTTGAAGTTCTCATCGACAAATTGGATTAATGGTCTAAAAGATAAAACATTTTGAATTTTTAGAACTGAAGGAATCTATGATAATGTCATCAGTTTTGGACTGACTTATATGGCTACATAAAAATGGGCAGATCTCAAACTGTCGACGGATCGGACGAACGGAGCCATGTCGTACGATAAAGACAATCGTGAGCATGTGTCCTAGATAGAATTTTTGAACTTTTTTTGGTATACTACACAACATTTTTTATTTCAAAAAAGCAAGTGCACATATTATTCTGTAGCGCGCAACTATAAATTTTTCAAATGTTTGCAAAGTGTTTTTTTAAGCCACGGAGCACATACTAATTGGACATTTTCCCCAGTTTTTCCTATGACATTTTGCCAGGTAGATTGATGTGGTGCTTTAACGTACGTGCCCATCACATATTTACTTTCTTGGCTAGTAGGAGGTTGAGCTTACCGTACATAAGAGTACTATTATTTCGTACTAGCTTATATATGGTGCTGATATGTAGAACGTGGCCCGATTGCTGCGGCAAGCACTGCATCGATACCTACAAGATAGAAAGCGTGACCGAGAGAGAGTTTCCCCTCTTCGCCGTCAAGTGACCATCCACCATCCTCATGTGATGTTAACATACGATGACCAGGCTGGACCACTGTGTTCTCTGAGCTGATTCTATTTTTCTCAATCTTCTTCACGGTTCTTTGAGGTAATGCCGAAGGTAGCGGTGCTCAAGAGTATTGCCGAAGACTGTTCATACACATATGCTTCGTAGCAAAAGTAAGCGTGCCGATAAAAATCTTTTACTTCTATAAAGATGTCAAACAAGTGGTGCAGCTTATATGAATAGTATTATTTTTTAAAACAAGTGATACGATCTGTAGCATTAATATAATACATAATAATATAAGTTTTTTAAACATATAGTGTAACACTACAAATTCTGTTAATCAACAAAAAAACTCACATGAATCTCCCATTTTTAAGGAATATATAAAGTATGGTAGCCACACATGAATCTCCCATTTTTAAGGAATATATAAAGTATGGTAGCCCAGAGCCCAATAAGTGAATTAGGCCCATCCTATACAGCAAAACCGGAGGAGGGTCGTCGTCGCGTCCACAAAGATCACAAAAAGAAGAAGAGCCCTAGCTACCCCTCTCACCTCGCATCCCCCCTCACTCTCGCCGTCGCATCCTCCTCCGGTCGCCGTCCCCGCCTCACCTCCCTCCCTCCTCTTCACCCCAGGGCTTTTGACCGGGAGTAGCAGCCACAGCCGCCGCCGCAGCCGAGCAGGAGGAATCCTCCAAGGGGAGAGAGGATCAGTACAACAGGCGGCGGCGGCGGAGGAGGAGGAGGAGGAGGAGGAGGAGGAGGAGGAGGAGGGGGAGGAGGAGGAGGAGGGAGGCGAGACAAAGGGAGGACAGGATGGTTTCACTGTCGACGTGGTTCCGCTACGCCGCCCACAAGTTCGAGTACTCCATCTCCCTCTCATGGAAGGTACTTCCCCTCCCTTCCTTCCTTCCACCTACCTCTCCTTCTCTTGATCCACGCCTGCTTGATGCTACTGACCCTATAATTTTTTCTGAAATTTTTCGAGTGTATTTTTTAACCCTTGGAGCACATGTTAATTCGACATTTTCCCCAGTTTTTTACTATGACCATTTTCCCCCGTAGATTAATGCGGTGCTTTAAGCGTAGGTTCCCATCACATATTCACTTTCTGTGCTAGTAGGAGGTTCACACATAGAGGAACTGACCATTCATAAGAGTGCTATTATTTCGGACTAGCTTATATGGTGCTAATATGTAGAACGTGGCCCGGTTGCTGCGGCAAGCACTGCATCGATAGAGATAGAATTTTCGCCTTTTGGCCGTGAAGTGACTACCATCCTCGTTATGTGATTTTTTTTATCTTCTTCACGGGTTCTTGAGGTATTGCTAGAGGTAGCGGTGCTCAAAGGGCGCCACTGTGTAACGTACCAAAGCACAGTGTATTAGGTTACTGCAGATTTGGGTTGTCGATGGAGCTTCCTGTGGCTTATCATTTTCCTCTTTTTTGGAATGTTGACTTGTTCATTGCACAGAGGCACTAGTATGGTATTCTTAGTTTGTTCCACGATGTATTCCACACACTGTTCTTGAGCTTTGGTCATCTCTATTTGCACCACAGATAGGGCGTCCCTGCATCTCTATATGTTTATACGCCGAGGATATTTTTTAACTTATGTACTGAAGACTGTTTATACACATATGCTTTTTATCGGTAACATGCACCGGCAAACTCTTTACTCCTGTAACGATATCAATCGGTGGTGACGACCAGTTCAACTCCAGACCACATCGTCTGTTGAGTCTGACACAAACGGTTGGGATACGAGAGAATACAAATGTTTTGGTCTGACAAAAATAATAATATAATCTTTCTAAGCATGTAGTGTAATATTTTCAATCCGTAGCAATGCATGGGTCCTGCTAATAAAAGTAAATCTCCCAACTTTAAGGAATGTATAAAGTATGGTAGCCCAGCCCAACAAGTGAATTAGGCCCATCCCATACCACAATCCGGAGGACCATCATCGTGAGTCCACCAAGATCAGGAAGAAGAAAAACCCTAGCTACCTCCCCCATCTCACCTCCAATCCCCCTCTTTCTCTCCCACTCTCGCCATCGCCTCCTCCAGTTCCTGTCCCCGACGCATCTCCCTACCTCCTCTTAACCCCAGAGCTTTTGAACGGGAGCAGCAGCCGCCACCACCGAGCAGGAGGAATCCTCCAAGGAGAGAGGGGATCAGCGCAGCAGGCGGCAGCAGAGGAGGAGCGAGACAAGACAAAGGAGGAGAGGATGGTTTCGCTGTTGACGTGGTTCCACTACGCCACCCACAAGTTCGAGTACTCCATCTCCTCTCTCATGGAAGGTACGCCCCCTTCCTTCCCTTCCTTCCTTCCTTCCACCTACCTCTCCTCCTTGATCCGCGCGTGCTTGATGTTAATACCCCTGGATTGGAGCTAAATTAAGCTAACCCAAGAACCACAAATCCTAGGCAAGAAGAACCCCACTCAAATCAATATTTCACATGAATTAGTACCACCTTGCGACGTTCTATTTTGTTTATGATCATGAACAACAGGGGAGACCAAATTTTTTTAATGATTGTTTCTTCCCTTGGTTAATATTTTGCTCTCTGTTCGTCTCGATGCAGAAGTACAATGTTGGGCAGATCAACAGCACCGAGCTAACTGATGCCATATGGAAAGCTTCTTTCAAGGCAAGCTCACCTTCGCGCACTGGACCAAAGGGGGAGAAGCCATGACCCCTATCATGTCCGCGACCGGAGGAACCCCTCCTTGTCAGAAAGCTCGCCACTTTAACCCCAAAGTAATCACCTGCTTCTCTTTGCCAATCACTAGCATGCTATTGCCCAGAAGCAGTCTATGTTTTTACTTTAGATTTATATTCCGTTGAATGAGTTGGTGTTGCCTAGTTCTGTAATTGAATCACAGGAAATGGTTCAAGTGAACATAGATCAAATACTAGCCCATTCCATAAATTTGATCAAACTATATATATTATCAGTATTTTGATGCTTTACTCTCGTAATCTTTCTTTGCAAATACCCCCTTTTCACCTTTTAGTCCTTGTCCAATCCTCTTAGCATCTAAACCCCTTAAACTAACCTGTACTGTATTATGTGAAGTGTACGCTGAAAGTGTTTCTGCCTCAACAATCATATAAAGATTTATATGTTGGCCCATATTTCTTTCCCACCAATCATATGCACGCTGAATCAAGGTTGCCCGTTTTTATGGCGTACAACTTCTAATGCAATAGTCAACTAACATTGTTCCATACTTCCGTGTGATTTTCTGCTTGATCTACAACAAAATAAAATATAGCAAAATAAAATATAGCACTAACCAAAGCAACCACTTCGGCTTTGTTTGGCATTTTGGTGGCTTTTCAAAATCACTTATATTTTGCTATTTGTGGACACATTAACCTCTATTTTAGATCCAAAAACAGAAACATTTTACTAGAGTTAGTAAAGATACTTGTAACTTAACTAACTATCCTGCAGTTTTACAATATGATAAAGTGGCCCTTAGCTGCGCTATTAATTTGTTTTTCTACTAGGCACTTAAAAAGAAGGTCAAACCAAGATAACAAAAAATAAAAAAATGAAAGACTGATGTGAATTCAAAATCCGAGCACAGCTCTAAAATGTAAAGATGAAATTCAGGCTGAAAATTGTCTGCGAAAATATAAAAAAATCTTACATATTTATAGAGGTAATGACTTGGTAATAATTCCATAATAAACAAGGGCTCATAAACAGTTAAAAGATACTGCTTTTTGTTATTTGCCTTGCTCTTGGCAGCAGCAACACATGCGGTGAATTTATTCAGTACGTGGAGTTGGAATCAGCCTGATGGATGACCTGGATGATAGTCTACACATCTTGCTCATTGGAGACCAATAGGATTTGGAATAGGATTTGATGTAGACTTAGCCTTGGACTTTATCTGCAAGCATTTTGCTCCATTTCTTCATGTAGTCCTGGTTTTTATTAACTTATAAAAGATCTGAATGACCGATAGAATAGTAGAACTCTAATATATACCCGGATTAGATGGAGAGCTGATATATGGTCTGCCTACAAATTCTGTTGCCATATGATGAACTGGTAACATAACATCATTTCATGCTAGAAGATATCACGTTGTGTGCAACTGCACTTAAATTTGGAACTCTGTGATTTCCTTCAAAAAAAAAGGGAGAAGATATTAACGTTCTGTGCAACTGCACTTAAATTTGTTACCTGTAATATTTGTCAGCTGTTATTTTGAAATTTCATGTGCTAACTTCACTTTCCTTGTTATTTAGATGTATCATGATAATTTGACCCTTAAAATCATATTTATGATTATCGCCATAATTGTTATTTGTTTTGATGTAGTATGAGCAGATCATTTTAGAGATTATCTTTTGTTTTTTATCTTGTTTTCTGTTTGTTTAAAAGATGATAATTTGAAAATGTGTTGATTATATGAATATTTTATCTCTCAAATTTTGATCATGATGTGACATTTGTTGGACTGACTGAGACCTGTCTCCTTTTAAATCAACTGGTGTATCTCATAGTAAGCATTATTATGCATTTGTATGAACTTTGGCATGATCTATTGCTTGAACCCGTATCCTAATAAAAATAGTGAAAGACAATATCTATTGAGTCAGTTTCAAGCCTTTAACGATATATCCCTATATTGTTGTCTTTTATGCATCAAATTGTCTCAACAGACAAGTCTTTGTTGGAGATATTGTCTTGTTAAAGGACCCAGAGAAATCTGATGATTTAATTGTTCGACGACTGGCTGCCTTGGATGGCTATGAGATGGTCTCTACTGACGAGAAGGATGAGCCCTTTGTACTTGACAAGGATCAATGCTGGGTCTTGGCAGACAACGAATCACTAAAGCCAAAGGTATGCATGTTTCAATGCATCAAGCAATAATCTACATAATTTTGTTGGCTTGTGTTCGACTAGGTATCTTCATAAAGTGCAGGGGGTGGCTGCATGAATGAGTATATTTGAATTCAGCAAAGGCCTTTTCACAAGTTGTTTGTGATTGTTTTGGTGGCAGGAAGCTAGGGATAGCCGCTTATTTGGACCTGTCCCTATGACTGATATTGTTGGCAGAGTTATATACTCGTTAAGAACAGCCGTCGATCACGGTCCAGTGGATAACAGGTAGGATCCTGACTCCATTTGTTAAATTCAGCGCCAAGTCAAATGTCATACCCTATACTTTAGACATGAGCTGAAATGTTTGTTCCTATTTGTGTGACAGCCGTATGGCCATGAGCCAGGATTCACCAGTTTTGGCAGTAGAGCTCGATGTGGAAGAGATGGCAAAGAATAATAAGATGTAGATAATGACATCCTGTGCTGCACCATTTCCATCGTGTGGATTTTGTTATTTGAAATTAGTTACTCCGAGTAGAACCTCCATCTGAATGTTGTTCGCTGTTTACTTGTGGCCTGGAGAAGTCAATAATATCATCGCAGGTAATAAGCATACATGTTTGCTGAATTCTGATCTTTCCCATGATTGGGTTATTCTTATTCCGTATGTGCTGTTTTTCTTTTCTGAAATTACCATTTGCGCTGTTGTCGTGTATGTGCAATATCCGAATTAAGACAAGACGTTAATTTAACAAGGGGGAAATCGTAGTGCAATTGGCCCATCTGCAAAGGTTGCTATTGCTATTATCGCAGTTTTACATTGTAGCACCTTACGGTCCTTCCGATTCTGCTAGACAGGATAGCGCGCTTCGTTGCGCCGTTTGGTTTCACGTTCTGATTCTCAATTTCGTCATCATTTCGTTTCATCTTTTACATGGACTGTTGTTTGTGTTGGGCTGGATGGGGGGACTATGGCAGGAGCGGTAATTCCTTTCTTGGGCGTGGAACAGCTAGGCAGGTGTTCCGCAAAGTGTCAAACAAAAATCACATGAGAATAAACATAAGCGATCACCTAATCATGCCACATGATAATTGACATCAAAAGTACACCGATTGTAAGCAACCTCTGACTAACAAAACTGTGCATGCTATTGGCATCGAAGTAAAAGTGAGCAACTTAGGAAGTTATTATTATCATTTCCAGAAGATATGACAACAATGGGAGCCCACGAAGAAACACGGCCATCTTTAAACTCTTCTCAAACATTGTTTCTTTCTCCGGTGGCTTGAACTCATTTTCAATAACTCATTTGTAAACTTCTTCTCCCGTGGCATGGCAGACTATGTTTGGTCAAACGACATTATTAGACATTCACAAGAGAGGGGTCTATCTGTAGAGCTTAATATGCAAAGCTTGCCGGTGCTCTGGTTGCAGAAACTTTGCACCCAACTCCTTAACGTCTAAACACCTGAAAATAAACAACACAACAGTATTTCGATGAAAAAAAGAAGAATGACATAAGCAGTTAGGTGGCATTAACAGACTATTCAGACGGATAAGCTGGAAATAAAAAGCTATGGTGCTACGCATAACACGGACTAACTGCTCAGATCTTGTTATCTCGGATTCCTCTAGAATGAACATCATGTCATGACATCATTTAAAAAAGAAAGAAGCCGACATATCAAGAAGGAAGAACATAACTTTGAATGTAACATATTATTGGAAGGATGAAGGCAATCGACTAAAGGGGGGAGGGAGGGGGATGAATAGGCGATTATCAAGAATTGTAACCAAGTCAAATCTAGTAAACAAGATATACAGAAAAACAAGTATAAAGGAAAGAGAATGATCACAAACACAAGGAGATAACTATTTGTTGTCGACGTTCGAGCTTTTGACGAGACTCTATGTCTTCGCTGAGGAAGCTTGATCCGACAATCGAAACTGACACTGAAACCTGCTCTTTCCCTAAGAGGCTTGCCGATGCGAAGCCTCCCATCACTTGTGGTAGCTCTGCACCTTGCGGTAGACGAGCTCTAAACCCTCACAAACTTGATGGGGGCGCTTCTCATTTCTTCTTGATGGCTCCCAACGACTCCTAACCGTCTAGAAGAGGCCAATCTCCAAGAGTAATAGACTTCAATCAAATTAGATTGGAGACGAACTCCTGATTGATGCTCAACTAAGACTCAATCTCTTCCTCTCAAAGATATTTTCATAGAACGTAAAGCTTTGGCTTGGATAACTTTGGTTGGAGGCTTAGGAGAGTAGGAAAAGAATGTTTCAAAGAGTTATACATGCAAAGAGGCTTGAGGGTATATATATAGCCAATTCCTTAAAAACTAGCCATTATACAAAAAAGGAAGAACTTAAAACTTTCAATTCTGAACTCGGATGTTCTGACATTTTAAAACCAATGGCAATATTGTTGTCTAGAAACAGATCTCAGAACAACTGACATGAACTTCGAGGTCCCGACTTTCAGAGCATAGTGGTAAGTGCCAATGTTGCAGGTTCCGACATGGAACTCGAACCTTTCGAGATATTGAATAGCCTTAACAAAGCATTTCCAGAACAAATATCTAGAGGCTTCGACATTGCATTCGGCACTTTTGAGATTTCAAAATAAAAGGAGATGTTTCAGAACAAGAAATTAGAGGTTTCGAAAATGATCTCGGACAATCCGAGATTTCAAAGAGAAGTCTAAAACAGAGACTCAAAGCATCCAAAAAACTTCCGGTTGCTCCGACTTTAAATCACTTAGGACTTTTGGTAGATCTAGAACCAAAACTCGGAGGGTCTGGAATAGTACTAGGATATCCCAAGATTTTGAAGGAATTCCAGAATAGGGATCTAGATCATTTAGGAAACTTTTGGTTGCTCCGGCATTAGAGCACTTACGACTTAGACATTTTCAGAACCTAAACTCGGGGGTTTCAGGACAATCTCGGATGTTCCGACGTTCGAAAATCTGGACAGGAAGGACAACTTGGAGGCTCCGCGAAATAGATCTTGGAGGTTCGACTTTACTGAAAAAGTGTGTACAAGGATTTTAAATGCATTTTTGAATTTTAAAATTGGTTCCTAATTGAGCATTAGTAAGGCACTCTCACCAGCTACTTGATTTCAGCTCTTCTTAATAGTATGGCTTTTCCTAAACTCAATATGATTCCATGAATTGCCAACAGAGCTAAAAAAAAATCCTTAATCTTCACTTCTTCAAGCCATCCTTCCATTAGAATCTTTTGAGGGTCACCAAAGCTAGCTAAAGCACTCCTTCATGGGACTAAAAATCTGATCACACTTGATGCACACATTAGTCTCTTAATTATTTTTTATTAATTATTCCATGCTTCACTTATATTGGACACATTGGTTGCCATTATCCCAAGCTAAGGACGACCTTGTTTTTAAGAAAGGGGGGATGATGAGGACATGACCCCCCACTGTTATGACCACTACTTCCACCACTTCACTTATTAACCAAGCTTATACCAAGATGACCAAGAGAGGGATCACGATCAACAAGGGAAGATGCAATTCAATGCAAGGGAGGGTGCTACAAGTGAAGACTTCCAGACCTTGAAAACCCCATGATGGCATGAAGATGGAGACCGAAGAAGCCTATTTGATGACCGATTGAAGCCTCAGTCAATATACAAGAAAGAATACCAGTCTTAAAGTTGTCTAAAGTTGCCGATCGTCCAGACAGTACTGGGCAGTTTAAACCGCCCGTACAGCCGGTCTGACCGACTGAACTGACTTAGGTCGGTTCGAGTCCATTTCGGCCCAGGTTATTTTTTCATCTATAAATACCCCCTAACCACCTTTGTTTTTGTCGGGTTTCGTTGAAAATAGTTCTAGCTTAGTACATACTATATTCTTTCATTGTTGTGTTGGACGACCACCGGTCGAGGCTACTTTATGGAATCCCACCTTCAATACTACAGCCGCTCTTCACCTATACTTGCAATTTTAGGTTGCCTTTATCTTGTTCTTACTTGTTTTTCGATTGCTTGCAGGAATATATCCTTCGTGGATAGGTTGATCGTGCTTCCGACAAGATTAATAACCCTCCCGAGTTGGTTTAGTAATTGCTAAGGTGCATCATCATTGCATGGTGTAGTCAGATCATCAGAATCTTCTCCACTTAAATCGATAATGTGTTCTCTTTAAAAGATCGGACACCCTTGGTGCTATCATGCATGGATATCATATGATATACATGGCTTAACCATCAGCAATGATGAACACTCCATGAATGTAGTAAAATGATATAATTAAAGAAATCCCCTTGGTGTCCCATCCATGTGAAGCATAAGGGCTCAAGAAATTGGCAAAAGAAAAAAATAGGCTAGGGGCTGAAATGGGGAGACCATGAGAAGGACAACGGGTTTCTAGCCTTCATGAGATTCATGTTAGAGGTATGCCCTATAGCGACCGTGATGGCACACAGTTGCAGTATGATCCGACTAGATTACCAGCGGTGCGCTGCAGATCAGATGGCAACCACACCCCATCTGCAACAACAAAACCTAGTAGATCACCCAATGCTCTTTCGATTTAAGCTTGGATCAAGGGAACACTGTACTTCCATGAATCAGAGTAATGGCAAGGGAATCAATAAATAAAATCCCAAAGGAACCGGCTCGAAGAGGCAATAACACACTTTTTCCTACAAACAAAGTAAAATCTCAAAAAATAAGGGGAAACGAAATAAAAGAAGTATACAATCAAGGAACACAGATTAGTAGAAGATAACTGAAGAAGGGTGTGAAAATACTTTACCTGAATCTGTAGTTCTTGGAGGAGCCATCAACCCTTCCGTCTCTCACCTTCTTCGCTCCCTCTCTTGTAGGCACGTTAGGAACCGTAGCTGCAGCACGGGTTGCCTTAACAAGTGGATGGGGACGGAGAATTAGAGAAAGGCGGAGACAGGTGGTCAAGAGGGGTAGGAGCATGCTGGCGATGGTGCGCTAGGGCAGTAGAGACCGCGTGGAAGCATTGCGAAGGAAGATGGAAGAGAGTGAGGTAGCAAGAGAGGCTACATGCTTATGGAAGCGGAGGAGTCGAGGAAAGGGCGGCAAGGCTTTTCTTCTCTTTGCAACCTGCATGGGATCGGCCGTGGCGACCAACGTGTGCCACGTCAGCCAGGCCTAATTCTCCAACATCCGTAGGACAGATTGAGAATATTGTGCTCCAACCACGTGTAGACGGGATTGGTCAAAATTAGGAGTCAGAGGGCCTGGGAGCGCACAGTTGCTTAGCCCCTTTCGGAATGAAAAAGGGTACTTACGATTCTATTCATCATGTCGGAACAGTCTGATCCAGATGGAGACTGTAAAATAAGGCACCCAGTTGTCGAAAAAAGAAAAGAGGAGTTTCTAGACCAGACACTGTAAATGTGTGTAATTTGCCTTCTGGGGTGAATGTGTGTAATTTTTTTTAGGGCAGCATGTAAATGAATATATTTTTATCCAAAATTTATTAAGTTCATCCATCGTCAAATAATGTACACCTACAAATATATATGGAATTTTTTTAGAACTAGTAGGTGAACAATCTCATCCGAGAGCACAAGCACACCCAATCATTTTCCCTAACTCTCAACTCTAAATAAGAACAAATTGGTGATCAACATAGTCAAAAGCGAACTTCAAAAGAAAAGAAAATCAGAGGAAAAATCACAAAAAGTCACAAAAAATCACAAATATTCAGAAACTTTACTGAAAATGAGGATTAAAAAAAATGTAACCCAGGATCCCGATCTTGACAACGTTCTATCTGCATCACAATCACACTCTTGGCGCATCATATAAACGAAGTACCCCATGCACTTAAAGGAGATAAAGCGAGAGCGTAACATATTCCAAGGTAGAAGAGCCTCGAAGCTGTATCAATATATTGTCCTCGCTCTAAGAAAGGCTACATGTATAGATGATCCTTATTACCGTGAATCTCAGCTTGTATCGAGACAACAAACATAACAAATCCTGTAAATCATACTTCACGGTGAAAGATCCGTAAATGTCGTCCATCTTCGCTTGAAGTTCAGACTTCCAGTGCAAACTCGAACAATGCCAGAATGGGTTTGATAAAAGAATCAAAAGACATCAGTGTGCTCAACAGTCTCAGTTCTTGCTAACTTCCTCAACGTGCTTCTTGTCTGCGACATCACTAGGTAGATCAAGTCCAGCTGGTATCTTTCCAGGGAAGTTGCAGCTAGGAGAATCCGATCCAAGCATACTGCAGCATCGAAAAGGTAATCGACATTACAACAATGCAAAGCATCATTTGCAATCTTTGAAGGAAAACAAGAACTGACCTTCTATCGACCAACACCATTGTCCGGAGCTCACAGTTGGCAAAGCTGTATACAACCGAGTCAAAGTTAGCAACATGCTCTTCTGATGATGCAATCAACCATGGTTTGAACATTTTAGGGTCTAGTGCAAGAATAATCATAGTGAGAGTGCAGGTCAAAAAAAATCTCTAAACAGTAACCTTATCTAGTCATGTTATCACAACACAGAATAAACAACTTTTCATTTTAGAGAGAAAAACTAGTCCAATTTTATAATATTCAAGTTCCAATGGTTATATATTGTGAATATTGTGCTCTTATGGCAAAATAAGTTTGCAGAATATTGGTGGGTTGATTAGTTGCCAATTACCAAGGAAAATAAGATACTTACTGCTTGCCCACTTCCTCTCTTATGATTGGATGACACTCCTTGCTGTACATGTTTAAGGTGTGATATAAGAAGCCACTATGGCTGACAATAGCTATCTCTTTCTCTTCTCTTGTCCATAACCTGCAAGTACATTCAACGAATAATTTAATTGAATCTGGCTACCAAAGTAAATTACTGGTCGACTTAATTGGTCATCTAATCTGAGGTTTATCTTTTTCAATACATGCCACACACAAAATGCTCTGATGCTCCAGCATCTGGGGACCTCTCTAATATCAAGTCAGTCAGTGATAATTCACTGGTATATGAGAAACAAGCATTCAAAGCAAGCATTGATGTAGGGGAATTAGAGTGTATGTCCAATGCAGTGTACAATCCTTCACCACCAGTTCTAGTTGTTCTCTAAACATGAAAGACGTGTTGATGCAGATAAAGTAAGATATATGATCAGCTTCAGGTCCATACATGAAAGGGAAGAGGGAAATGAAAGAATTCTCTAGGAAGATGGACTTCCTGGCCTGGAGAGTGGTGAACAAATTGCTTGTTTGGGTGAACTAATTGTTTTCAATGGTAAAGAAAGCAGAACCGAAAGTGACATATAACATGCAGATGAATATTATTGAGGTACTTGTGTTTCATGCTCATATAACCGGATCATTAGGCACATATATTTTCAAGATTACTGAAAATGAACTAATCCATCTTAGAAAAGAAAATTACCAGTCAATGAACTTCATGCCCCTAGCTGCAACAGACTCATTTGCTTCTCTGACATCGGGTACCCAAAGAACATCTTCATCATTCTCTATCTGTAAAGAACACAAGCACACATATATTAATATACACCTTTGCAACGCTGTCTCATGAAACTGAACTTGTGAATTAGCAACACTAGGTACTTGCCAAGGAAAAATCAATGGCAGGAAAGAGAGTACGGTATTCTGTTATGCTCCTCCTCTTGTCACAGGGATGAACACCCTACATTTTAAAAATCAAACAAAAATGGAATATTAAGAATGTTCGTTGATAGAATTCATTACGGCATTACTGATATGAGAAGCAGAGACAAATAGAAGCATCCAATTTCTCAAATGAGGATATTCAACTTAGAAGTTAGAACAAAGTAAGCTGAATAAGTTATTCTAGCAACAGCCAACATAGCCTACTTTAGTTAACACAAACCAAGGTAAATGAGGCATTAAAGGATGATAACATTATTTAACAAGATATGTACAACAAGAATTTCGTAAAAAAGTGATTGTTCATGTTTTATTTGTGTTCTTCAGAAGAGGGAAATACCAAGTGTTCCCTGCAGGTCTCAACTGCCAGAAATGGTGGGCAGTTCAAACTTGAAATCGCCTGACGTCCACTGTGTCCAGCACCTTCTACCATTAATGGTGATGCACTTACTCCATCAGTATAGTTCCCACGACCAAAGACCCCCACTGCAGTTTGCATAGTCCTGTGAGATTAGTTCAAGTGAAATACTGTGAGGCTCATTTAGTAATTATATACTACTGCAATGCACAGTCATATCATATCATGCCTCAGCACAAGACTTCTGATAATAATGTATAGTACTAAATGGGCAGATTGAGTAGCTATTGACATGTGGGGCATGATTAAGGGTGTAAAAGAAGGGCTTGAACTGAATTTTATTTGTACTAGATTCTAAGCAAAATGGGTCATGTAAACCACATAGCAAGAATTGCATACAGCAAGTATATTCGATACTGAACATAAAAAAATAACTCAACCTAAACTATTCTTGACCATTGCACAAAAGTCAAGATTGTATAAAAGGATGTATATCAAATCTCATAATTTTACCCAACCATGGAGCCAATGCACAGTTTTGACTCTCACCCCAAATGAGCCTGCCTATTTCAGCTTGCTCTTCTGGCTGAATCCATGTTTTGGTATGCACTACAAATAACTGAATGTGTATAATACTATAATTCCATGGTAAAACAGTAAAACTGATGCTTATGGAAAACTGACATAATCTACAGGCATTCCAAATAACATGTTCAGTTCAAGAAAAAGGAAAAGGAGAGTATGGTATTATGGTTAGGAAGGTCAGCCTAGTTATATATTTGACCAGTGCTAAAATTTATCCTAGTAGCTGAGGATCTGAGATAATATACTCTTGAAAGAACAGCAATGCCATGCCAACACCGAAGAGCACCATTTCTCAAACATTACAAAGCTTAGGAGAAGATCCAGAACACTAAACATATATGCAAGAAGGTCAAGGAAAAACTATACCGCATTAGAGGGGAAGTAATAACCAACTCGATCTTTTTTGCAAGTCCACATTTTGTCACATGCTCTCGCAGGCAATCAACCTACAAATTCATGCAAAATCAACATCCATGGTACTTGAAAATGCCACATGAAAACAATTAAGTGACATTTCAAAATCGACAAGAAAGGAACTCAACTAATGTACACAATTTCAGACAAAGACTCCGAATTGGACATGACAAAAAATTGCCTCACAACCAGAAAGGAATCATGAGATATCATTGTTGCAAGTCATCACTAAAGATAGCTCAAGGTCATCCAGAAAAAGATTTAGTCATTCCATTTTGATGCGACTATGGTTAGGACTAATATATTTTGTTGGCGGTTGATGCTAACACAATGGACTTCTTTTAAGGCAACACTACATACCTCATGAATCACTAACAACGACATAAGATTTTGCATCTAAAATGGCTGCGCCACTGTGGAGATTCCATTAGTACCACAGTATTATTCATGATAGGTAGAAGGCAATTCCTCCAGGATTTCAGCCATGAAAGCTTGAAAGAACAACCATAGACAAAAATACTGAACATTGCCATAACACTGCCAACTGCCACAATTGCATTTGACCGAAAATGTCACGATCCAAAAAAAGGTTAATAATGAATACATGATTGAATATCATAAATGAGGATCTGTTAGTATGGGAGGTGAGCAAATCGAGTATCCAACACTTTATTACGGAACAAATGATTTTTTATCACTAAAGCATCATGACATGATGCCACATCTGCATTTTTGATACAAACAATCTTAATGGTTGATACTATTTTATCATGGACGTGTTCGATAGCATGAGCACAACGCATGATAGCAGAATGTAGGCTACCATTCAATCCTGCGGCAGTTAAAGACAAAAACAAAGGAAACGAAAAGGCTTCTACCGTGCTTAGCGACCATTTGTGCTTCCATCTATTAAGCTCATATCAACAAGATAGAGGCATAGTCGACTTGAATATTCAACAAAAGGAACAACTTTAGTTGGCCAGAATGTGCACCTCTGTTATTACAACTGATAACCTTAAGAGCTGTGTTTGAAAGGCACGGGGATCAACTGACGGAAAAGGGACAAGAAAATCTTACTTGGTTCCAGCCCAAAGGAGTAAGGTGGGCATCAAGCAGCGCAGGTGACATGTACGCACTATGATCCTTCTCGCCTTCCACATTGTGAATACCCTGGGCATGCCTCACCTGCACACATTTATTGGTTACAATTAATCAGACTGAACACTCTTTGCATCTATCGTACAAGTTTGTCATCAATAATTGAGGAAGTGTAGTACCAGGTATATGGTCTTGCAGCGGTGCAGAGGATACAGAGCAGTGCCAGCACTGGCCTCCATTCCTGCCCAAGATAAATAAATTAGTATTATCCCTCAAGTGTTAGACAGAGAACAATAGTGCTATTGTGCTAAGTGCATTGTTGCCGCTGTACTTTTGTAAGATCGCAAATTCCGACCTGTACTTCAGATTTTGGCAAATCACCACTTGTATTTTTTTTAGTTGGTGCAAATTACGAGCGCTACTTATAGTTTTGGCGACTTGGCTCCAACGCTATTTACTACATGTACTTTGATGCATATCAAGAGATCACATGGTTCTCTTGATTAAATTAACGCTAGTACAAAACGATACATTCACAAGGTAGGAATGCTCGTATCGGTTCATGTTTCAAGCAAGTGAATAATACCATGGCATTAGCAGGTGCTCATGTGCGCTTGATCTGAAAGCATACGTGCCAAATTGGTAAAGTTAAAGTACACGTGGTAATCCCAATCTGATCCAACAAAGACAGGACGCCAATTGGCAAGTAGAGCAATTTTCTGTAGAATTAAACTCAACTCAATCAATCAATCATGTGGTGCATCTGTTAAAAGAGGTGTGCAAGTAGCTCTGCTGATGAAAAACAAAAATGTTGTACATATACTGATATACACTAAACCGCGAGTAGGAGGAAATCCTAGGCGTGCGAGATCCAGAATGTGAAACATGAACCTGTTCCATTCCTTTATTTTTCTTTTGTTTGGGTTGATGTGGCAAAGAAGATTTCGATTAGTTTATGTCTTTATGAGAAGGTGGTGAATGGTGACAGCATCCTCGAAGAGGACAGGGATCTCAAAGCAACGAGCTAGCTGATCAAAACTCCCTAAAAGAGTATATAAAAAGACGAAGATCCACCAGAGGAAACAAAGAGAAGAGAAGAAAGAATGATAAAATAAAATAAAAAGCGATGGAGCAATAGCATCTGGGTGGCGGAGAGATCTAGTGTCGTGGAAAGGCGGGGGAGGAAAGGGACAAGGGAATCGCCGAGCCGATACCATGCAGGAACGAGAAGAACGAGACGGGAAGGCATCAGCCCTCGCAATCCAAGAACGCAGTCATTCATTCATACCAGGGAGAAGAGTACCGTGATTCAATGAACGGGAATAAGAACAAGACTGAGGTGGTGCAGGCGTACCTGAGGAGGAGGAGGAGGAGGAGCAGCGGAGGGGGCAGACGGTGGCGCGGCGGCAGCGGGGGCGGTGGGGAAGCAGCCGTACGACAGTGGAGGCGGAGGAGGAGGAAGACGATGGAGCAGCGGCAGCAGCGGAGATAGCGTGGAGGCGGGCAGGGGCGGTGGCAAAAGACGCGACACAGTGCATCTTCGCTCTCGTTGCGCTGTCCTTATTTTATTGATCCCCAACCGTATCGGAAGCAGGTTCCAAGTTTTCCTCTTCCCTCCTCGATTGCTTTCTTCTTTCTTCCTTCTAACTTTTTTTCTAACCTTTTGCCTGTTCAAACTTCTCGTATAAACGCAAAAATAGTTCTTTTCTATATTCGATATTATCCTTTTCTCACGACAGACCAAACAGACAAAACCTTTTTGCCTGTTTAAACTTCTTGTACAAAAGCAAAAATAGTTCTTCTCTATATTCAATATTATCCTTTTCTCACGACAGACCAAACAGACGACACCCTTTTGCCTGTTTAAACTTCTCGTACAAAAGCAAAAATAGTTCTTTTTCTATATTTGATATTATCTTTTTCTCACCTGTCTGCCAACCTTCTTTCGCCTTGCGTCGTTGCCTCGGTCCGAAGCTGGGAGATGAACGCGTCTCCGTCATTCTGATTACAACGAAAACTGATCGCCTAAATCTGGTTCTGATTGATCTGTGCACCGTGTTTATTTGTAGTGCATGTATCTTTTTCGTACTACTACTACTATGTTTTTTCCTTGGCTCAAATGAGACTTGTCGTGCTACTAATGGTTGCCTGGTTGGGCAGTTGGGAAGTAAGTAATTGTTAACGCTGGCAACGGAAAGGCTGAGGTTGTACGGATGGCATCCCGGCGAATATCCGCTCCGCCCCAACTCCATGCCCGTTCCTCGTTGGATTCTGTTCTTCTCCCCTTAAGATGCCGGAGCTATTTGCAGCATAAGAGCATATGCGATGCAAGCAGCTTCTAAGTGAATGCTTGAAGAGTGAAAACAGAGTATTGCCGCATCATCAAGTGCTTTAGAAAATTTGTCGTCTCCAATGCTGGGGAGCACTTACTAGTTACTAGGGCGGCGTTTTTCATTTTTGTTTATTCTTGCTGCAGTTGGTCGGGTCAAGGAAACACTCGTACATTTCATTTTCATCGACATCGATCACCGGTACTATATTGCTAGCCAAGTTTGACCATCCTTTCACTTTGCCAAACTTTGGAAGCCATATTTTTATGTGGCTAAGAAATAGATCAAGAAGATCAGCTGGGCTGGCCACCAGTCGCCTGACGGGGCAGTGCGAGGACTGGAGATGAACAGGGAACCGTGGTGGACGCGTCGAAGACATCCTTTTGAACAATTGAGTGTGAGGTCGACATTTGCAGCCAACCAGCGTGTTTTGAGAGCATGTGAACCAACAAACTCCACATCGCAACGGCGCCGACAGAACCGCAAGCAACCGGCCTGTTTGAGCCGACCTGAACGACACCAGTCTGAACGTCAACAGGGAGGCAGATTTTTTAGCATGCACGACACACACTGGTACAGAGATCATCGTTCACCTCTGTTTGGGATCTGTGTCTGTATTGCACTATTTGTTGTTATACATTTCTGTACTATAGTCTATATATTGTGTAAAGTATCACATTTATACACAATACAGAGCATCTTTTCTCTCTCTCCGTTTATTCCCCTCTCCATACAACCATCATATGTGCTTTTCCCTATATTTTCTCTCTCATTTATACACAATACAGAGCATCTTTTCTCTCTCCCCGTTTATTCCCCTCTCCATGCAACCATCACATGTGCTTTTTCCTAGATTCTCTCTCTCCACTACAACTCACCCATTTAATTTTACATGCCAACATTTTAAATGACCGAAATCTTTTCAACCAAAAGTTCGATTTAAGTCTCGTTTGAACAGTTGTATTTGTTATGAGAAAATCTTCAAAATGAGATCAATATTGGATATATTATCTAAAAATAATTTTTTATTCGAAACTTGGTGAAACCGACATGAAACTGTTTAAAATTTCGAAAAGAGATAACAATTGTGCTCATAAAATATTGTACTGTACTTTGTTATGTTTTACAAATATTTCGTCAATTTTTATGAAATTTTTGGTGATTTTCACTGTACTTTATACTGTTTCATAGAGTTTCATCATGTTTTATATGAATTTCAGTATGGTTCCGATTTATCATGTGGTTTCACTCGTGTTTCAGCATGTTATATTCTAATTTGACTATTTCAATACATTTAGAAAACAAAAACAAGTTATCGTATCATTATGTTTTATCGTGAGTATCATACATGTTTTATCGTACCATAGATGTTTCATAACATAATGTCATTAAAATATTGGATACACGTTCATCACTAATACATCTTTCATATGTTATGGTTGACAAATGTTTCATGAATTCTTAATGAATTTTTAGTGATTTTTACCATACTTTGTAGCTGGTTTCATCATGTTTCATATGAGTTTCACTCTGGTTTACTCTAGTTTCATTGTGTTTCTATGAGTTTCACTTTGGTCCACTTTGGTTTCATTCGTGTTTCATATGAGTTTCACTCTGGTTTACTCTAGTTTCATTGTGTTTCTATGAGTTTCACTTTGGTCCACTTTGGTTTCATTCGTGTTTCATATGAGTTTCACTCTGGTTCACTCTAGTTTCATCGTGTTTCATATCAGTTTCACTCTAATTCACCCTAGTTTCATCGTGTTTCACTCTGGTTCACTCTAGTTCATCGTGTTTCATATAAGTATATCATACTTTATCTTTCAGGGACAACAATCTAGGATCTAAATATTTCTCACTTTTTAAGAACAGCAATCTGAGATCTAAATATTTCTAACATATACATTAACAACTGGGGATCATATTTCAACAATTTTTTTTGCTCAGCATTCGGATCAAGAAAAAGTATATCAATTGCAATATTAAGATCTGCACCGCGCTGTAGCCGTATATAGAAGCTCCTTTAAAAAAAGAGTTAGAAGCTTCTGTTAGTTGAAGCAGACCACATATATGATCCTTACATATGTAACATCCCCAAATGTATTGCCATTTTATTGTGCGTCATAGCATGCTGAATCTGAATTTGAAAATAGTTTGAAATGTAGCAAAGTTCAAAAGAGAAAAGAAATCAAAGAAAAAAAAACACTATGATGCCATGGATTAATTTTCATCGTTTTCTATGAAATCTGATACTAGTACTAGTATACTGAGAGCGCGATTTGCAGCAATCGTGCGCTCCTGTTCTATTAATATGATACCAGTGGATTAGTGCTGGTTAAGCAAGCAACAGTTTAATTCCGCGTGTGCTCTGGAATTTCGTAGAGAAAACTGAGACAACTTGCACTAGTAGCATGATCCGGATGAAGGAATACAGGAAATGCGAAACGTTGCGTCAGTCGGCGACGCGGAGGCGGAATCGCCGGAGGCCGACCTTGGCGCCGGTTGCCTTGATGTCGGCCTGCACCTTCTCCCGGAACTCCCTGTAGCTGAAGGCCCTGTACTTGTTGCCACTGCGGATCACGGCCTCCTCCTGCGGGAACGTGAAGTAGCACAGCGACATCCTCTCCTCGTCCGGCCTCGCCACCACCCTGTGCCGCACGCTCCGGTACTCGTCACCGCTCATCGCCTGCACCACCTCTCCCCATCTCCATCTCGGTTGGGCTGGGCCACCTCCAGGCCGCCCACCAGGTCCTGGTTGAGGATGGAGAGCACGGAGCTGTCGGTGTGCGCCTCCATCCCCATGTACCGCCCCGATGGGCAGGCCGGGTACCGGTACGCCCGGAAAATGCCCTCCTGCTCCGCCAGGTACTTCTCCGCCTCCAGCCCCAGCTCCCCCGCCAGGGCGTCGAACAGCTTCCTGGCGATGCGCGCCATGTGCACCACGTACTCCGCCGTGGCCTTCCTGAACAAGGAGTAGGCGTCGCCGTCCTTAGCGTCACCAGATGAATGGTCGGCGTCGGCGACGTGAAATCCCTCCACCCAGTTGAGCTCCTTGACGCGGAGCGACAGCGCCGGTGTGCCCCAGAAGTAGCCCGGCTGGGCCTTCTTGCTCTCCGGGTCCAGGAGATCGCGCGCAAGCCCGAATAGGCGCGCAGAGAGCTCGCCCGGCACGCCGTGGTTCACCAACCGGAACACGCCCGGGTCCCGGCACGCCGCCACCAGCTCCTCCACGAACCCCTCCTCCTCCAGGTCCACCTCGCCAGATCCAGCTCTTCCTCATGCTTCTCATGCTCCATGGATCTCCTGCCTGTCTCTTGGATTCGATCTCTCAAGCGGTTGGTATTTGTAGCTGAGTTGATTGATTTGGATGGAGCAGGGCTGCAGGGCAGGGAAGAAGAGCAGAGCAGAGAAATGACGAGGAGAAAGGTGGATAGGACGTAAGAGCTGAAGTGCACAGAAAAAGAGAAAGAAAGAATATGATAAAATACAAAAAAATACACGAGGACGGAAGATGTACGTATAAATCTTGATGCATGCTCAACGGTGATCTCGTGCACGACATGTGGTAGGTACGCTAGAAAAGAGTTTCGGAGGCAGATTTTTTACTATGCACGGCACATATCGGTAAAGGGATCACTGTCCACCTCTGCTTGGGATCTGTGTCTGTATTGCACCATTTGTTATTATACATTTCTGTACTATAATCTATATGTTGTATATTTATTTTTGTCTTTTTTTGGTCTGTCTGCTATTTTCACATTTATACACAATACAAAGCATCTTTTCTCTCTCCCTATTTATTCCCCTCTCCATACAACCATCACATGTGTTTTTTCTTAGATTCTCTCTCTCCACTTCAACTCAGACATTTAATGTGCTGCTATCTTTACCTAGATTCTCTCTCTCTCCACTACAACTCACCCATTTAATTTTCCGTGCCAACAGCTTCATTCTCAGCTGTTGACTGCAAGTTAACGCCTTTTCAGCGGTAACCTGAATCTTTTTCATGTGCGGCTTCCAGGTTTCTGCAATCTGCTCACTACCAGGGTAGTTTCTTGGTCCCCTTGGAGTTGTTACTCAGCTTTAAAGCATGCTGATTGTTCACTGGAGATCATGCATATATACCGGTATAGTTTCTCAGAATTTTTGCTTCCCTTGGACCTTCTCCGAAGTTAAGCCCAGTGAAACATTTGGTGCCAGTAATCAAATTAAGGCCTAGATGCTTCACTGGATTTATTTCTTGCAATACTGATATTGCCTTTCATTGCTGCTGTTCGTTGTGGTCGCCAAGCTTCGGTTCATTTCTCCTCTCACTCGTGCCCTTCATCTTCAGCTCCGATTACTTGTGCTGCCGTTCTTATCTTGGTCGTTGTCTCAGGCCATGGCTGAAGAATCCTGTTTAGATGCGTGTGAGAGTACGCCGTTCGAGGGGGCCTTTTTGGAGGATGATTTCTTCCCAGTGCCTTCAGATAGTCAGGAGGTGGTTTTAAGTCCGGTAATGAACTAATGATGGAGAAGGCCCTGCGATGAGCAACGATGCCTATTTGACAGATAGACAGGGTAACGGTGGTGATGAATCTGCCGAATACAAGGTTGCAATGAAATTAAGTACCTAACGAGAATGCTCTGTGATTTGCACCTTCAGTTTACAGAGGACACGTTGATGTTGTCGTTGTCCTGATTGCTGTTCTGTGAGGTGCATCCATCCATTCTATAATGTAATATTTTGAGTTGAGATGTAGTTGTTGAGTTGAAATCTGGTAGATTGGGAAATTTTGAGTTGAGATCCGAGTGCTTGTGGAGATCTGCCACGAACAGAGAACCTGTCGGTAGCAGCGGAGAACCAACCCTTGGAATCGAACAACACAATCATCCATCCATCCATCCATTCATTCCAGGGAGAAGAGCACCCGGCTATGTCATCCATTCATTCCAGGGAGAAGAGCACCCGGCTATGTAATGAACGGGAAGAAGGAGAGGACTGACGTGCACGCGTACCTGCGCAGCGGAGGGGGGAGGCGGTGGCGCGGGGCGGGGAAGCCGTGCGACGGTGGAGGAGGAGGAAGACGGTGAAGCAGCAGCAGTAGCAGATGGCCAAGCAGAGATGGGGTAGAGGAGGCCCGAGGGAGGTGGTAAAAGACGCAACAGAATGCATCTCCTCCATCTTATTGTAGATGGATTTACCCTCGTACCACTAGTGAAATCAGTAGTTTATCATAATATTACTAAGTATGTAAATAATAGGTGGAACTAGATTCCAGATATGTGGGATCAGATCCCACCTGTTATTATAACAGCAATTCATGATTTTAATAGTGATATTTTAATAATTATCTTCTTATTTTATCACTCCCAAATGGGATTCGCGGTTCCAAGTTTTCCTTCTTTCTCCTTGATTGCTTTCTTTTCCTTCCTCCTGCGGTCCTGCCTGCCTGCCGACCTCCACCTCCTTATCTTTTTGCTACTACTATTTTTTGGCTCAAACGAGACTTGTCGTACTGCTTGTTCGCCTGGCCTGGTTGGGTTGGGCCCCCAACTCCATATCCGTTCCATGTTCGATTCTTCCCTTTTTCTTTTCCTGAGGATGCCGGAGTTATTTGCTGCATAAGAGCATATATGCGATGCAAGGAGCTTCTAAGTGAAGGTGTCCCGCTTAATAGTTCGGGATATATTTTTAATATCTTGTACACACATACGTACGTATTATTATGCTACTTACAGTAACACCAAATTAATGATTAGATGTCTTATTTGTACGTGATCTTAAATGAAGCTTAGCTTGTGAATTTGTCGGTAGGTCGTTTGTACATAATATTAAATCAGTACGTGATATTAAAGTTCAGATCGTGAGCTAGCTGCTTGGTCGTTCGTACTAAGCCCGACATGTTGGTTCTACTTGATACTAGATTAGTACACGTAATTAAAGTCCAGATCATGAGCTGGACGATCGTTTGTATGTGATATTATAAGAGTACACCATATCAATGACATTTGTGATTGTTTTTGTACAATTATGGAGATCTATCGATTGTGATTTGTATACGTATAATTATAAGATCTATCAATTGTGATCGGTTTAAATATTGTTATGATGATCTATTGATTGTGATATGTTTCGGTATAATTATGATGATCCAAAGGTTATGGTTTGGTTAGGTATATAGAAAAATATCCTTTCGATCTGGCGTTTAGGAAAAGAATTGTTTATATCTCAGTTATCTAATTTTTTTAAACTTTTAGTTACTTTTCTAAGGCTTTAGATTAACACTTCTTTATTTTCGTCCTTAAATTAGTTCACTCTTATTTAAAATCCTGAATCTGCCACTGCATGTGGATATGTGGTCTGGGCTCTCTTTCGTGTTGCCGATCTCCTTTTGCATTGCCTTCATCGAAAGGTCGGAGATGACACGTTTTCGTCATTATGATTCACCATACGTGATCATCAAATTCTTGCTCTGAGTAATTAACGCGTAGGGAAAATTTTCTTTTCTTTCTTTCCACTAGAAACACAGGGAAATTCTTTGCTGCTGAACCTCACTTGCTGTTCGGGGTTCCAATTATTGCAGAGCGGCTCTTCTGGTTCTGGTTTGAGTGGTTTCCTTTCAACCGAGTCTGGGCATTTTCGGAACCACAAGCGGAGCAAGCTTATCCTATCGCATCCTAGCGAGGGATTCAGCATTTTGAACCTGAATTCGGCCCAGATTCAAATGTAATTCAACTTTTTCAAATAAAATTTCGTGAAAATTTTGTTGGAAACTATTCAAGTTCAAACCAAAATTCCGTCCCTTTCACCAATTTAAAACCAGGATTAATTCATGTTTATACCACCAAAAACCATGTTCGTTTCCTTTTACTAGGATAAAACTTGAAACAAGTAAAACCACATTAACTTGTATTTCGCGAAACTCAAAATACGAACAGGAGAATAAGTAGGCAAACAACTTTTAGCTGAACGGCATTTCACAACTCTTATCGTGGCCGAATACAACTTAGACTACCTACTACTAAAACTCACCCTTAAAGAGAACTTACCAAAATAGTTTAACAAGGGTTCATGCACGTTAATGTCAGTCATACAGGAAATTCATCATCTTTAGTTCTCCAGTATTGTGGAAAAATAAACTCTAACAAGAAAGGATTTCTGAAAAATAAAGAGAACGTGCATATAATGTTGTGCGCACCAAGTTCTTCATACACCACAAAATTCCAAGCACACTATGCAAGTGTAGATACTAAACCATAGGCCAGAAATGGCAGAAAATGCATCGTTTGACAGTAATTATCTAATGTTTTACATGATTCAAGTTTACGGAATAGCCGCCAGCTAGTTCCAAGATGAGCGCGGATCTTATCCAATGAGGGACAAAAACTGCAACAGACGCAAGCACACATTCTGCTCAACACAGATTTTTTCTCACTAAAACGTACGATATTTGCACAGCACAGTAGTTACTAAACAAATCGAACACAGTTTGAACAGTGCAGAGTACTATCACTGAACCTGATTCAGGATTTGTGCATCCTTGCGCGGCAGCGGCGAACTTACACTGAGCAAGAAATGTAGCAAGGTTCAGGATTTGCCAGAGCTTTACACACCATACAAGGACCAGAGAAAAGCTGAATCAAATAATGTCTTGCTGGCCAGAAGTCTCAGTGACTGAATGAACACAAGTTCTCGCTAAAACAGTTTCAACTTTGAAACATCTCCTTGAATCCTTATACATGGGATTTTTCTCCAATTGTGACATTTGGAGTAGGACCAAAAAAGTAGTCCCAAGTGGCCATTGTATCTTGAGGGGCAGTAGCATTTCTGCAGAATCAATAAGGTAAACACCTCGGTTACTAAGAATTCTATTTCTATACAGAGAAGAATTCTAAGTAGTAAGAGATACAATTGAAGCCTGAACCAAGGCAAGAAATGTGTAACAGAACAGTAAAATGGCGAGAAACGGTAATCATTGAAACTGAAATATACTAGCAAGTAGCAATTCGGTACATACTCAAATTTTGGCTGGAAGGGGGGGAATGGGGGTGGGGGAGGGGGGAGGGGGACGGGGCTTGTCCTTTGACCTTTGCCGAGCACGTGTGGGCACCTCGATCTCAAATTTTGGTCGGACGTGCGTGAGCTTTTCCCAGTCGTCCCTTGACTTCTCCAATTCTGGACAGCGCCTAATATGCAAATCCGTCAGTTCCTCGAGTTTTCCTATGCTCTGCGGCAAATATTTAATGGCAGGGCATCCGTCGATGGAGAGTTTCTTAAGAGAGGTGAGCCCTCCGAGCCATTCCGGTAGTGATGTCATGCTCCCGCAATCAGATAAATGCATCGTTTGAAGGGAGGTGAGGTGTTGCATGCTATCCGGAAAATAGTTGAGGTTTTCGCAGCACTCGATCTTGAGTTCACGGAGAGACTTGAGGTCACCCAAGCCTTCTGGAAGTGAAGTCATGTGGTGGCAACGAGAGAAACATAGTGAATGGAAGGAGGATGGGACCCGAATAATGTCTTTTGAGCTGATAGTCAGATTGTAGTTCTTGATAGTTAAGCTGTGGAGGGCAGGGAGGTGGTGAGGCAAACTCCAGTCACCTAGAGGCACGTTGCATATTTCGACCACCAGCTCAGTTTTTACTGGAGTAGACGAGCCATCCACACCATGTCCTCCTCCTTTCTTCCCCGACGAAGCAATCACTTGATCGCAATCTGACACCAGCAACCTCCGAGCTCTAGGCAGGTAGGGTCCAAGGCTCAACTTGGGGCATTCCTGAATCACCAATTTATCAATATCGCGGGACATAAACTTGTCACCATCACTGCGGTATGTGGTGTTGAACTCTTCCAGGCTTTCCATATCATCTATGGTAAACTCGGAGAGTCGACCGAATGCTGCTCCGTTAGTGCCACTCAGGTCACCCACATCGACTTTTGTGAGCCTGGGCATCCTTCTGAGAACCACCTGTCGCAGGTTTGGTAATAGACCGAGTGATGGTAGGCTTCTGCACATCGGAAAGTCCTCCATGGTAACCTCTACGAGATTACAATATATGCTGAATGTCCAACAGGCCGGGAAGGATTCGCCCTTGTAACCACGTAGATCAAGGCTCTGCAGACTATGTGGTGGCGGCCCGAGGTCTCCTAATAAAGTATAGTCCTCCACAGATCCTTCAGAGCCCTTAGTCCAGCAAAGCTTCAACGTTTTGAGTTTTTGTTTCTCCGTCAATCTTATTCCCTGCACTTCTTCCCTAGACTTCACCTCTTCAAGACAGCGTAAGTTTATCTCGACCTCTTTACCATTTCCATCCTGTAGCTGCATAAGGTTGCTGCTGTATCCTGCGTCATCAGCGCGAACCACAAGGTGGTAACATTCCAGATCCGGGCAGTTCTTTAACGTTAGACAGTCCAATTCACCCATCCACCTGTGTACTTTCTTCAGTCCAACGCAGTCCGAGAGGTCAAGTGTATGTAGCTTATTGAGGTCAACTGGACTTTCGGGTAGATCAAAAAGAAATATGTTATGAGACAAGTCCAGATGCTCCAGACTGGAAAGCCCATTGATGCATGATCCAATGTACTCGATACTTTCCTCTTCTGACATGTAGTAAAAGATAGGATTGAGGCACATTGATAAGTTCAAATACTGGAGTTTGGCGAGCTTGCCCAAAACACCTTTCAGACTTTGGAGAAGTCGCCGCTGTTCAGCACGATAACAGCAAGGGTGTGACAAGTTCAAATGCTGGAGATTGGTAAGGCCACCAAGAACCGGGATCCATTCAAAGCAAGACCAGAATGATAAATCCAGATATACCAACTTTTTAAGATTCCTGAGTGATTCCGGCAGTTTAGATAGTCCATAGCAGCGTGATAAATTGATACACAACAAATTCACTAGATCCCCAAATGATTCCGGTAGAGTCACCAGTCCAGAGCAGCCAGATAAATTAATATACCCCAAGTGCGTCAATTGACAGATAGAATCTGGTAGCTTCTGCATGGAGCTCTCCTCTAAATCCAAGACACGCAGAAACCTGGCAAAAGAAAAGGAATCATCACTGAGCTCCATCTTGTTACAGCCCACGAAACGTAGCGCCCTTAGCTGGGAAGGCAATATACTGGATAGCTTCAGTGGCCTGGTGTCAAAATTCGTGAGCAGTGCACACCGGCAATATTTATTCTGATAAGATGGCCCCATTATACCATCAAGAACAATTAACTCATCACCCATAACATACGTTGCGAGGTCATGCACCACATCGTGCATAGTGAACAAGACTGCACCCTTATCGTCCTTTCCACTGGTCTGCAACAAACGCATAAACTGTATTAGAATATACTCGTCGTCAATCCGTGCATCCACACAGGCTTTAGATTTTATAGTAGTACTTTATGATTTCAAAAAGGTTTATACTAATATTTTAAATTAATTGTTCCTAAAATGCATATTACGAATTTGATAGTAAAATGTCGTTTCAAATATTAGTTCTTGTTTTTAATTATTACTCCCTCCAGCGTTAGAGAGATCTCATTTTGGGATACGTGTAATAAAACTTTCTAAATGTATATTGGCTATCAATATATTTTATAATTTAGAATGGACATATGAAAATGATATGTTCATAATACTACACGAAATAATTCTATTATATTTCAAAAATATACTATACTAGGAATTAGTGGACCATGCATGTGAACATAAAATAAGATATATATTTTTGACTGCATGGAGTATAGTTTTTCAAAATTTTAATTGCAGAATTTTATAGATTATGGTTCCTTAACACTAATACACTACCACATAAATTTCTTCTCTAGACCCCTCCTCTCAGTTGGTTTTCTAGAAACCGACAGCAATAACGACAACCTGATTCGGTTTTGCCTACAAACCCGACTAAAAAATTAATCGGCTGAGAAAGACTACAATCTCAGTCGGTTCACACTTTAAACCGACTAGAATAATATCACAGCTAATTTTTTTCCAAACCGACTGAGATTAACGACATAACGCAGCCGGTTCTTTTTCCGAACCGACTGAGTCATGGTAAACCAGCCGACTTGTACTCCTCGGTATCATGCAAAATATCTCCACCGTTGCCCCTTTGTCCCTTCCAAGATCTGACTCCTCCCAACCAACCTCAAATCTGTCTCCCATGGCCAACCGCGCTGCCTTCTTCTCTCATCCTCCGCCGCCCTAGCTTTCTCCCTCCACCACCGCCCGCCCCGCCTCTCCCTCGCCTTCTTCTCTCATCCTTCACTGCCGCCCGCCCCTCTCCCCTCTCTCATCCTCCGCCGCTGCCCGCCCCTCTCCCCTCTCTCATCCTCCGCCGCTGCCCGCCCCTCTCGCTTCTCTCATCCTCTGCCGCCGCTCGTCCCTCTCCCTTCTCCCTAGATCCAGATCCGCCACCGGCAGCCCTTTCTCCAAGTCGAGCTCGGTAAGGATGAGGGTGGTGCTACGCAAGTGGATCAATGTCGGCGCTGGGTCGACTCCGACTTCAGCGTCAACGAGGGCGACACCACCAACGACGAGTCTGACCACGAAGGTGAGTACTCATCCCCTCTGCTCTGATTTGATCTATTTTCTCTAGCTTGCTCTTCTTTGGAGCAAAATAGGGGGATTTTGGTGTGGGGATTTTTGCGTGCTAGGCAATGAGGGGAATGTAGACCACCTTGCTGCAAAGTTGCAATGCAGGCCATCTTCCTTTTCACAAGACAATAAGAAGAATCTTGAAGAACTGGCTATCTTTCTAACTAGAATTTGTCATGTTTTCCCTAAAAAGAAGGAATTTTTCATGTTGAGTTGATTATTGTGAGTTCATGCTCTTGCTACTATGAATGCCAGCAGTTTCGGTATGGTATGGTATGGTATGAGTGTTGTGCAGGTCATCTCTCTGACAGAGACTTCCATTGTTATTCTCTTCTGCTAATTTTATTCACAAATTGTGAAGTCTCTTTCATTTTCTTTGTTAAGATAAGCTAGTTTTATTTGGTGCATGCTTATGCTGCTGTAAAAACTGAAGTTGTCCTTTCAAGAATGTACTCAGCAAGTGCAAGAGATGCTGAACACAAAGAAGTTTGATAATATTACATTTAGTTCGTTAGATCCTGTTGGTGTTGCAAGATGGGGATGTGGGTGTTCTATTGTAGGCAGACAATATTGGAATAGATTTGTACTACTTGTTTCCAACTATTTTGTGGTTAGAGCCGAATGCGTTTGTTTAAGATTTATAATTTTTCCAAGATTTTGCTAACTGTTCTCATTGAATTAGATTATGGCTGTGAAGAAGAACAGCTGCTGATTCACAATGGCAAGGTTTTTGAAAGATGAAAGTACACTAGAAGAGAATAAAGTTAGTGAAGATGGGTTTCTAGTTGTCATGCTTAGTAAGGTATGGTGCTTACATGCTCTATACAATTGTAATGATTTCAATTACATAATTTGTTCTTCTTTGATTCGTTGCAGTTCTAGTGGAGCTTCATCTACGCAGAACAAGTTTGGAGGCTACAACAGTGCTACCCCTACAGTTGAAAGCGGCGGGTCAACAGCAATGCAAAAGTGAATTGGTCTTTTTGTTGCACAGGAGATGTACGGTGTATTGAATGTATTTTTTAATTCACTAATTAGCATTCTAGCTGGTTCAAAAGTTTCAACCGACTGAGGAAAGTGAGTATGCGTGACGATTAGCTAGCCGGAACTGACTGGAAAAATGAAGTATCTCAGTCGGTTTGGATTTTGAACCGACTGAGAGATTATTTTTCTAGCCAGTTTAAAAACCGACTGAGATAAAGTGTATTATTAGCTCCCTTTGTGTATTGTCGTTTCCAAAATCGGCTCTGAAAGCCATTTTCAACCTGCTGAGAAGGTCTATTTTGTGGTAGTGATAATATGAATTTTTTTGAATTACTAATTTTATTTAATTCTTAGTTCCACATTAATATATCCATATGCACACCACATTTTCTTGAACTCGATATTGGGACATCATACTCTTATACTCTTATATATTGGAATTTAAATTTACTTTTTTTGGTATTTATGTTTATTTTTTATATCTCCATAAAACACAATAGTTGAGTAAAATAATTTTTAATTTGTATATGTATTAATTTCAAGATTTTCTGGACTCAACATGTAGATTCGTACACCATTATGATCTTGCGTTGAACAGGAATTATACTATATACATATTGGGCCTTGAGGTAATTCACAATTAATATATTTAGGGTATTTTTATCATAATTAAATTAGTTAGGAGCAAATTTTAATGGCTGTCACCTTGTCTGAGCTACTCTGAATTTTTACTTTTTCAATTTGCACGATGGAATTATCGACATCAAAATTTTAGAATAGGAATGATAAAATTTTAAAATATATTTTCCGGTTTAATTATGCAGGTACATATATTTAGATAAAATAAATTTGTCATAAAATATATTTGCTTGGTGGAAGAAATGGAGGCGCACGGCTATAGGTGGAGACGTATTAGGCTTATGGTTCAGTTGGAGAGGGGAGAAGGGGAGGAATGTGGATGATTGCTGAAGTTAGTTGATTGAAATTTAACAAGATAAAACTGCACACTAGGCAATCCCTACATTTAGTGGTTAATTGAATGTATTTCAAGAAGTTGAGGTTTCTTTCTGGCGTAAAAATAACTAGCATTTTACAAAATTTCTCATCAAAGAGTTATTTAGGGTGTCTCTAAATTTACACCTTTGCACCATGGGTCCATCTGTTATAGTTAACAGAATTGTGATGTGGTGTGCCGAAAACTCTACCTCCCCCATTCCATCCTCACCACAAAACTGTACACACCAAAATATGATGCAAAAAATATGCTCTCTTCATGGCTATATGAACTTGCATTTGTTTTCCTTGAGGAAAATCAGTAGGAAAAGATCCTACTGAAAAACTCAGCATTTGTAATGTCAGTTGATGATGGGATGAAGAAGAGAGGAAAAGTGTTCACTAGAGGTATTATATTCCCAAATATATGTTATAAAAATATCTTGGTTGAATCTAGTAACTCACCGAAGCTGACTTTGTAGTTTGAAGGAATGATAAGTCCAAAAGCCCCCTAATGTACTCCTTAGCAAGCTGCGTGGTGGACATAGTGTCGGATGGCTCAATAAGGTCGAGAGCAATCCACCGTTGAATCAGGTTATCTTTGACAATATTGTGACCCTTTGGTAAGAGCGCACAATAGGCAAAGCACAACCTCAAATTCGGTCGCATACTTTTGTAGCATAACTTGAAGTTGTGAAGTGGATTTTCATCTTCAGAATTATCATTCTGGATAAGCCAGCGTTTCCAGATATCTGTGTGCATCACCTCTGCCCATTCTGTAGCATCCTTGCACCGTAGCATGCCGCCAAGTACTTGAGCTGCTGACGGTAGACCCCTGCACTTGCTTGCAATCTGCCGTCCCATCTGCCCCAACTCTTCTTCGTTAGATACTTCAAATCGACTTGTTTTCTTGATTATTTCCCAGCACATGTCATCAGTCAAAGGATTTAGCTTGAATGGAGTAACCGTACAAATTTTCCTCGCGATGCCTTCGTTGCATGTGGTTACTATCACAATCACCTGACTGCCCTTCCCGCCTACACTTAACATACACTTGAGGTCCTCCAACTCATCGATATCCTCTTCCCATAAGTCATCTAAAACAATGACTACCTTACTTTCATTCAGTAGGTTTTGAAGGCACTCCCTAATCATGAGCTTCGAATCCCCATTTGGAACATTCTTGGAATATTTTCTTGATATTTTGGAAATTATAGACGTGCCTATTGTATGCAAGTCAAATTCCGGCGAGACATGGACCCATACCCGAGCAGTGTATTCCTTGAACTGGCTATCGTTGAAGACCATTCGTGCCAAGGCTGTGGTGCCTATGCCTCCGAGCCCAAAGATGGGAAGAATGATGGGGCCTTCTGTGGTGTCGCTGGCAGATAGCGCGGCCATTATCCTCTGTTTATCTTCATCCCTTCCGACCATCATTGTTTCTTCAACATCTGATACACGAAGCTTTTGCTGGAATAATTTTCTTGACGGCATAGAATCAAAATCTCGAATAATTTTGACGCCGTTGTTTTCTAGCATAGAAGCGAAACGACGCGACTCCTTTAGCATCCTCAGTTCTTGTTTCATCTCCTTCATCTTGTTGGCCATGCGATTCTTCTTCTTCCTCGTGGCAAGGCTCCTCGTCATCTGTAAGGAATCATCAATTTTTGCAAGCAAAACAAAGATCAAGATGTATGAACACGCACTCTAATTGCCGGCAAGTAGTAATCGGTAATCGAGTGCAGATTTTCAGCACCCAAGCACTACTACTCCTGGTAATTTTGAAATTCAAAAAAGTGCAGTTAAAAGTTTCAAAAAATTCTGAAAATATTCTCAGAGGTACATGTGGAAATACACTACTGATTTGAAAAATTTGGTAAAACAATATTGTTATTTGTGGCCTGCGCAGAAAGAACAAGTATGAGGTGATAAGGAAGCAACTATTTGCGTACTCAATTTGCTTTTTTTGCACAGCCCACAAAAATGCATTTTTTTGCACGAATTTTTATGGGTGCACGTATTATTCCACCATGCACATGCGTACATTTTTTCAGAATTTTTTGAAACGCCAAAATATATATTTTTGTACCGAGTATAGCAGAGCTCGGGTAATCAAGTGGAGGTACATACCCTTCCTGCAACCGGTGTCCCCGTGTCCTGCAACTCATCGACCATGTCGGAGATGCCGTGGGCGGCGTTCCTGACCCGCCTGAGCCACTCCCGCGAAGACTCGTCCCACAAGGAATGCCTCTCGGCGTCCTCCAGCACCGGCTGTATGACCTCCAGCGCCTCCATTATTTCCTTCAGGTCGCCGGTAAAGTACCAACGCATCATGGCTGCCTCGTATCCGATGGCGGATCTCAGCTTTGTGCATGACCTATGGATGATGGCTTGGGCCATGGCAAGTTGGTCTTCTTGCTCCAACGGGATTTGTGCTAAACGAGTTGGAATGGAATGGAAGGGTGCACAGGGCGCAGAGGATGAGCGCGTTAATGTATCATTAGAGAATCCACTGTTTATGGTTTTCCGGCAACTGATACAGCCTCTAACTCCTCTCTCTCTTACGGCATATACACACCTCGTACGTACGTCCGTTGACTTTTCACCGTGCTACGTAGGATAATTACTGATGTGAATAGATAAGAACACTCTTTGTGAAGAGTTAGATTCATAAAAAAATAAAGATTTATTACATGAGTCTAACAACAGAATGAATGTTCTTAACAACAGACTAACGAAAGAAACTGATCTCGTTTATTATGTTGCTCATATCGAGGAATAAGAAACTACGGAATATTTTTGGAGGCTTATGGAGAGAAAATGTTTATTACAAAATCGGCCTCTCAATTTGAAGAGAGGGAGATCCCTCCCTTTTGTGAGTACAAAAAAAGGACTACTCGGCGATGATGATGCTACTTGAGAAAACGGGGTTGTTCACTGACCGGTAACATGCGATCACCTCGTGTGTAAGCCGCTTAATTGTTTCTTTCGTAAAGTTGTAGTCCGATCATCATTAAGCAAGATGAAAAATCTTCATATAAGGTTTAGTCTAGTAATAATAAGTTATTGGAGATGCTTTAAATCTTCAATAGTCATTTTTGGAGGTTGTAACATCAGCAATTTTTGATCACGTGGAGTAGAGAAAAAAGATGTTTCTTAAACAAAAAATTAACTTATTACCATAATACTTTTCGTGGAAAATTTAACGATATTTCCTTATTCACTATAATATATTTATATAATAATAATTAAAATTATGAAAAAAATATATTTTTGAAACTCAACTATTGGCCAAATCTACTTTTGGTCTATAAACTTTAAACCTGACAAATTTGACCTTTAACTTTAAAACATGACAAATTTGGTCCCTTATTCCATTCAAAGTGGTTTGAACGATAACATAGCAGTTGTTGTGTAGACATGGCAGCCTAGTCCGCAAAAATAAATAGAAGAAAAAAATTAGACAACTAAAAGAAAGGAAAATATGAAGAAAATCAGAACTAAAACAAAGGAAAATATGTCTAACGATGCTTCAGTGTGTATTTGGACTCTTTAGACATATTGTTCAATAATACTAGTATGAGGGGCAAATTTACTACTCGATTTAACCAAATATAAATGCATTGCTTTATAAGAAAAACTCACCATCCTCGACGTCAGAAAGAGATGAAGGGAGGTATAAATGGAGAAGGAAAGGGGTTGCAAGACGCCAGAGATGGACGATATGAGTGGGATGGGGAAGTGAGCGACATCAACGGTTGTGTCAGTGACCACAATCGTGTCGCTACAATTTCTTCAATTGCTGCAGCTGCTGATTTGACTTCTTTACTCTTCTTCTCCACCCGTGATACGACGCCCAATCAGCAGGCCGGCCATGCGGCATGCGTGTCATAGTGTGACAGTGTCGTATCGCGTTGTCTAGACCGATGGGCTGCTATTACGACTCAACTGCGTGATAGTTGGCCTGTCGCGACCAAGCGTGCGAGACTCACCCCTGGCATGGGTCTAGTGTGTGATAGGTCTGTCTCGTGGGTCAGCTAAGTGATGGGTAATACATATTACCTGTCTGGTCTATCGCGAAAAAAAGTTATGTTTAATTTTAGTGGAGATTATTTTTACCTTTACGATGACACGGAGCTAAAATAGCTAAAATAGTGGAGATTATTTTTACCTTTACGATGACACGGAGCTAAAATAGCCAAAAATTCCATCATTGCACGAGGATCCGTGCCAGCTGCTCGAGGGCATCAAGATTTGCTTTTCTTTACCTAAAGCAAGCATGACGTGAACATAAAGACCCATGGTCTAGAATTAAAAAAACAGTGCGTACTCACCCGACAATGCGTGATGGATTTGCTTTTCTGAAGTACCAAAGCAAGCATAACGTCATTATGAGCATAAACGCCCATGGTACGGAATACTGAAAAAGCAGTGCCTACTCACCCGACGGTGCGTGATGGATTCCGTTGCTTTGCTTTCCTTTCTGGTGCTTTCCACGTTTTTAGTCGTGATCGAGATTCCAGCTCAGCGCCCACGCGCTATTCCCCCCGCTGTTTCCCCTGTTTGCCGCCAAAACTGCATGTGCATAGGCCCTGCCACGTAGGGGGTTGAAAATACTTTATCATTTTTATTTTCGTATTTTTTTTATCACAATAGAAATGAATACGAAAACTCCGGAACAGAAATGAAAACAGGAAATACCGGAACAAATACGAGACGAATACGGTCGAAAACGAAAAACGACAACAAATATTTGTCGAAACACGAGAGCCCCTTGAACTGTACACGAAAACACAACAAAAACAACATGACAGAAAGAATATATTACATAACCAATCATATTTGTATGAGAGTAGGAAGGGTTAGCCGGTTAGGGATAGATGATCCATATGGACTGGATGGGCCGGATGACTAGATGGGTTAGAATTTTTACATGGGCTTATTTAGAAATATTCCGTTTTTCTTATACGGAATTTCTGTTTCCGACTAAAATAGCCGTTCCGTTTTCGTATAAAATTTCCGTTTCCGCTTCTAGACTAAGAAATTTCATTTCCGTTTCCGTGTAAGAGCTTCTGTTTTCGTTTTTCCAAAAACGTCCGAAAAATTTCTGTTCCGTTTTCAACCCTAACCACGTAGCGCACGTTGTGGATCAACGGTGATTGGGGATAGCGACTTTAACTGTTTCGAATTTTTACACCTCATTTTTCTCTTTTCTTTCCCACAGGAGGAATTCTCCGTTTTTCTGATTGTTAAGCATATTTCTTATTCGTTGCTCCGAGATCCCCGTTTCATGGAGTCACGGGCGCAAAGCAGCAGGTGCTTTACCAGCGTTGTGTAGGGTAAATTTCTTAGCTAACCGGACCCCTCAACGACGATTAGGCCAGACAGCTACACGACCTCGCTTAGCCAGCGTCGCATTCGACCCATCCCGTCCGTGGTTCCGCTAGGGTCCAGATCCGCTGCGCTTGATTCAGGGTCAAGATAACTATGCTATCCGATTTAGTTTAACTTTAATTTTATATTTGGCATTCAATATTAGAAAATTACTGTTTGTCAATATTAGAAAGATTAATTGAGACATCAGTAGAAAACAATTTTAGAAGAGTTAATTGTGTTGAGTTAACTAATCCACTTTTTACTTAAGTTATTTTAATCCTAGATTAGAGAAGTTAAATAAATTTGATAAGATTAATTTAACTTACTATTATAGAAACCCTATTAGTAGACACATCATCACAAACGAGAAGAGGACACGTGGTGGTGATAATATCATTATAGACGAGCCAAAATTCTAGCTGTCTATGATAACTTACCTCGAAGTCGATTGGTCGGTTCTAGAGAGTCATCACAGATGGGCCCGTAGACAGCTCGTCTACGATGATTCATCGCAAACGGGCATGTGATTGGCCCGTCTATGATGTTGGATGCCAACACAGATGACCGTTTTTCTCGCCCGTCTATGATGATTTATCATAGATGGCGTAAGTGAAGGATAGATAGAAGCCCACGCCGCAATTTCGCTAAGTCCCGTGTCGGGTTGCCTGCCACTTGAAGCCATCCCCGCCTGTTGCCACCTCGATCACCGTTGACCGCCGTGAGGAGGAGGTGCCGTCCTCGCCACCGCCCAAGGAGGGGCTAGGTTGGCCTCGAGCACCACGCCCACGCCATCGCTGGAGGAAGCCGAGCACCATCGCCGTCCCAAGCCGAGCGCCACCGCAGCTCCAAGCCCACCCCGACCGGTCACCTCCCCAAACTCGCCCCAAAGCCATCCCTGCCGCCACCAGTTAGTTATTTTTTAGTTGCTAGTTATTTGTGTATTACTTGCTAGTTAGGGTTAGGTTAGGGTTAAGGTTAGTTATATGTATATTAGTTGCTAGTTAGGGTTAGTCACACATTTGATGAATTAGTAGTGCCGTATCAGCCAGCTAATTAGGATTATTTGTGTATTGAGAATGTTGTGCTGTGTAGATCAAAAGAACAAGCCACAACAGTTGACATATACTTGGCCAATGTACACAAGAAGAACAAATGAGTTATGTTTTTGGTTTTCTTCTTGCCAAGAATGACACTTAGAATAGCCATGCCACCGTCTTTCCAAAAGATTGTTCTTGGTTATTCGTGGCATCCATCAGCTTTAAGAAAACATGTGACCAAGAGATGACATCTAGTATAATAGATAAATTTTCTTTCCTTAGACGTGAAGAGATCATCTTTTAACAAAACATATTTTTAAGCTAGGAAATAGTGTTGAAAATAGAGTAAGGTTGAAAGAGCAAGTAAAGCAAATAATTGGGGGAATATTCTTTTTTTAATTACTTGGTAAAGCAAATTATTGGATAATATTAATTTTATACTTCTCTAAGCTCTTGTTGACTAAAATATTTAAAATAGATATGTCGGCCCCGGGATCGTCGTAGAGTGCCTCCAAAGGCTTGCAAAGGCACAAAGGAGACTGCAGACGATTATTAAGAGGCCTGATACTAGCCATCGCAACTATGAGGTCAACTCAATTACCGAAAAATCCTTACTTCCTAAAAAGTCAGTGACTAAGTTCGTTATTGTCTTCGGGATTCTCGAAAGGGAAAAGTTGTCCATCCTCACCGACACCTTCGCAGAATTCTCTAGGGCAGAGATCGATGACGTACTTATTGAGTTATGAGGGATGTTTGAGGTTCATTTAGAACATAAGGAGCTCATGGAGAAAGCTGCAATAGGCACAATCTCCAAGGCGTGGAGGAGCTTCAAGAGCATCCTTAACACGAGCTATGTGTAGAATTAGAAAACCCTTTTCGCTCAGTATAAATTCTCTTGGACCCTGATGTCTACCAGCGGTTCGTGGCCAAGAATACCATGGAGGAAGCTACATGTGAGCGAGGAGAAAAGGGCCCTCCAAGCAAAGAATGAACACCCCCACAGGCGGCTAAAAAGCAGACATAGAAGCGGGAGGACGAACTAGCAAGAGAGTCGGTGGATAGCTCTCCCTTGGAGTACATCAGAGATGGACGTGCCCGACAATGGGCGAGAGCTTGAACACAAAAGAGTTCTTCCAGTTCTATCACCTTACCAAACCCTGATGACGAGGAAGTAACCTAACGCCTGGTAAGATACCGAAATACGTACCTATAGTTCTTAAACAGCCTCCCTACTTAGTATGAAGTTAATTTAATAATTTTTCAGGATTTTGCAAATATCTTTGAGCCAGGACTCATCCTAGGCCTCCTTGGGGACTGAGAGGATGAGAGATGCTCTAACAGTGGCCCTGGGGAACTCGAAGCACTAAGGTCGCACAGGCATCGAGGTTAACGTTCTTTGGAGGGTGTGGATTCCCCGAGGACACATATGCATCGCAGTATCGAAAGAAGAACAAGAACGGGCTACGGTTCGAGTAGGCAGCAGCGGTGGAAGTAGCAAGGCAGCTTAAGGCGCAATTGCCCATTATTACAAAAAGCCTTCAACCTCAAGGAGCTCGACTAGTCACTCCTACAGCTCTGGACACTATAAATGTGCTTATCATTCATGGTCTACACATTCCTGATATATACCAATTATGAATATAATCTATCTTTCGTATAAATATACAAATACATCATGACTAAAGTCAGGACAAAGAAATTGTCTATAGGTTTCTTAGACCCAGTCCGGGTCACTTTTAGAGCCATCAAGGATGACTCTTCGTCGGTACGTCGTGGATGCATGGATGGCTCAGAAGGATGCTGAGTACATCATGTTTCCCTACAACTCGGGGTAAGTGCTGTAGTATCGTTGATTAATAGCTTTAGTTTATGAAACAAACTTTGGTGTAATTCACGACCTTGATTACTTGTACAGCTATCAATGGGTTTTGGTCATAATCATTCCTGCCTGGAACAAGGTTTATTACTTTGATTCCTACATCGGTGCAAAGTCAAGTCACGACTGGTCTATCTGTGACGTGATAAATGAGTAAGCAAATATTTGACTCCAAGAATAACTCTAATCCCCCATAATATACCAAGGGTAACCTGTGCTTGTCATGTAGTGTGTGGCTAGAGTGCACAACACGTGGAGGAAAACACAAGAGCCGGACGTCGAAGCTTTATCACCATTTCAATTTCCAGTATATATCTAGCTAGTTGATAATTAAAATGTTCTTTGAGCACACCTTGTATTAATATTGTCAACTAATGAACAAACTTTTGTTTCCCTCAGTGCAAACAACAGCCTCTAGAAATGAATTTGTGTGGATTCTACGTCGCATGCCACATGGAGTTGGTTTTGGATGATTTCATCGCATACATGAAAAAGGATAAGGTCTGTCATTGAAAAACTTTTTATTCAATCTTTATTTCTATGCATGCATGAATTTAATATTCTAACTGACATGAGTGGACTATTGCAACTGTGCAGATGACCACAAAGGAAATTGCCCATATTCGGGGATTTCTTCTACTTGTTGAACAGTCAATTCGTAAAACTGGATGGTGAGTTCTGTTGGCTAATAATTGAAAAATTGTAACTAGATTGTAATTTGACATGTGATGTGAACAATGTGTATATATGCGATATGAATTTTCAAATTTTGTGATGTCATGTGACGTGAACTATGTGTGTATGATGTGTATTTTCAAATTTTGTGATGCGATGTGGTGTGAACTATGTGATATTTGATGCTGGTATTGTTGGGTGGTGCGGGGAAGGGATTGTTGGGGGAATTAATCCCTATCAGGGGGCATACTCATCGTAGACGGGCTTGTAATATGGCCTATCTATGATGAACTGGCTCCTTGGTCACCTAGCTGTCTGGGCTATAGGTCATCACAGATGGGTGGTGTGATGTTGGCCCGTCTGTGAGGTATCTTCACAGACTAGCGCAATCCGTCTTTGATGACTGCCATCATCACATACTACTAATCATAGACGATAGTGATGACTTGTTTTGTAGTAGTGACCCTGTGTAACTCAAAGGTGTTTGGCGGTGTTAAATTTCTAAACCATCCAGCAATCCAAACTAAACTGGTAGAGTTGAGAATAATCCATGTAACAACCACAATTGACCTAGGAATTCCATCTTTGATATTGACAATGAGTAGTACAACTCTACTATATACGATGATAATATCCGTATACAAACACACAAAGACCTAGGGATACCCTGGATACCCAGAGCAATACATGCCTCAGAGATGGACTCTAGGGAAATAAGGAAACTACCCACAGTTGCCCGGGACTCCTTAAACAAGGAAGTAAAACTCAATGTTTAAGGGTGATGGGAGTCCTACCGGGTACGGCAAACCCTCCATAAAAGGACCCCGGGAGCCTGCAGAGAGAATAGGCCTTGATAGAAGCCAAACAGACAACCAATTGGAACTTGGATAGCCAGAAGCTAAACCTGGGGGACCCGAGAAGACCTCCGAGCAAGTAGAACGGAAGACACACCCTGACACCCACCTCCGACTAGTAGTAGATCCTGTCTAGATTAGCTATTCCCCTTGTACTTTGTCTCGAGATCAATATGAGACATATAGGACATAGGTTGTTATCCTGAGGGAGGCCCGAACCTGTCTAAAATCTCTTGTTCCCGATGGATTCAACTGGCTCTAGGAGTCCCTACCCCTACTCTATTTTTCACCATGTATTACATAAGATCGACGGTTTACTGATCATCAACAGATAGCACCGACCGTGGGGATTCCTTCAGCCAATGTCGCCAAGCTTCCATTGGTGTCTTCGCGAAGGATCACGATGAGATTCGGCTTCTCAGACGAAGGTTTCTACGACAACTTCACCCTTCCGACCGATCAGGAGCCAATGAAACGATCGGGTAGATCTAGACGATTTCTCCCCTGATGATGAGTCTGACAATGATGCAAGTTGTTTGATGGGTGAATATGCCAGGACTTAAGGAGTCGCTTTTGGGTCTCCCGATCGCCAAAGAGTTCGTGCAAGCAACACGAGCCCTATGTCGGGATTATCCCTAGCACGTTCCGATCATTCAGGTGGCCGAAGAAACTTTTCAGAGGTCACCTCCGATGACAGGTCCATGATGGGTCTTGACTATGCCTCCAGTAGATCGTGCCCCCGAGAAGTTGCAGCAGATTCCCACATGATTATAATCGGTATGAAGATATAAAAGATCTGCAACAATTAGCCCAAAATCCATCTCAATAGCTGAGGACGCCTCGGGATCCAGCACAAGAGCCTGGGCAGGCAGGTCTAGGCATTTCTCACCCCCAACAGGGTGCCGGGCTCTTCAGTTCTCAGACAACCCAGCAGCTTTCCAAGATCCGGCACCAACTCCGACAACCTTCTATCGTAGATCTGAATACCCCTGAGGGGAAACAATGGTTACGTGATAGGGAGGATGGTATCCTACAAGCCCAAGAACATGCTGAATCCTCTCATCGAGCTGCTACAGCCAACATTTCCACTAGGGGTAGGGTTCGCACCCATACTTCCCGTGACGAGTCAGATTGAGAAGGATGACATCCCCGGAACCGAACAACCTTGGAAGATGAACATACTCAGCAACTCACTGATCCGAAACCACTCGGTCTCGGATCTACGAGAGATCCTCAACCAGAGAGGGTGCACAAGGACTCTGTTAGACCAGTCGCCTGGTTGAATAGCTTCCCGATATCAGTATCGAGGTAGGGCTTGGTGCCCTACGCCAGCTAGCAAGGTTCCCACATCTAGCTGAGGGGTCATCAGTGGATGTCAGGACTTCTCTTAGAGCTTAGGAGGGTCTATTGGCCATCCCAGTTCAAGCCCGGATCAATCGAGAAGTACGACAAGTCTACTGATCCAACCGAGTTCCTACAGATCTACATGATAGACATTGAAATGGCCAGAGGGAACGAAAGGTCATGTCCAACTACCTTCCTACTGCTCTCAAAGGACCAGCCAGGACATATCTAACTGATCTGCAGCTGGGAATGATCCACTCGTGGGAGCAGCTTTGCAGCCAATTTTAGGGAAACTTCCAGGGCATGTATATCTGCCCGAGCAAGGCGAACGACCTCTTCCTGCTCTTCCAAACGGACAAAGAGACTTTACGCGAGTTCGTCTGATGCTTCAACAATGTTTGCAACATGATCCCTAATATAACTAACCATGATGTTATCCAAGCATTTGTTCGAGGTTGCAAGAATTGTAGATGCACGGAGGAAGTCGTCATGGTAGCCCCTCGAATAGTCAAAGAACTAATGGACATCGCCGACAAGGTAGCCAGTGATGAGGAGGCTCTTTTGTTCATCGAGGAGCGAGAGCGAGGCACGGAACGCCCCTAGCCTGAATTCCATAGTGACTCGAAGAAAAAGCACAAAAGAAGCCCTCTATGGGAGGCAGTGAGAAGAGGATCAAGACCAGGAAAGTCATGGCAAACTTTCTCGACAAATGTCTTGGGCCACCTCGTGACAAGGGCAAGCCACAAGCAACAATGGAGCGTGCCAACAAGACCTGGCATGACTTCCACCAGACCGATAGACATGACCTACACCAATGTCGACTATTCAAAAAATACGTCCAGGCCGAGACTGAAAAGCTCAAGGGAAAGGCTCCACAAGTCGCTAGCCATAGCCGAGACACGAACTCCGGCAATGAATCCGACCATATGCCTTTCCAGGATGAACAAAGGATAGTCGACCATATGTTCGGGTGCTCCGTTTGTTATGAGTCCAAGAGACAATACAAGACAGTGGCCTGAGTGGTACTGGCCACGATTCCTCAAGATCATGTGGTCAAGTGGTCAAATATTAGGACTCTTTTGACCAAACTGATTATCCCGGCAACTTCGTCTAACCTGGTCATTTCCCTATCGTGGTTGAGCTGACCATCAACAACTACAGGGTCCCTCGAGTACTCCTGGATGGAGGGAGTTCCTTGAACATCCTCTTCACCAGCCTGCTCAACTCAATGCAGGTTCCTCGCTCTGCTGTCAAACCGGTTATGCAAGCTTTTCACGTCATCGTACCCAGATCTTCAGCCACTCCGATAGGGCAAATCACGCTACCTGTGACCTTTGGAAGGTCAGACAACTTTCGAATAGAGAAAATTGTGTTCGATGTAGTTTTTTTTAGCATGAAAGATAGTAGGAGAGGCTCCTACTAACATACATTAACTATTACAACAATTACATGGTGGAGTTCACTTCACCCCCTGGCAAGGGGTGGTGGTGTAGAGAACAAAATTACAGATCTGCCAAAAGAAAGGCTAAGAGAGGGTACAACTTATGAAACAGAATTAACAAAGGAAGTGATAAAGTGCACTAGGCTAGCCCTGTGAGCTAGAAGAGCAAAGTCTTGCTTGAACCTCTCACGCCATGTATGATGCGTGGGAGAGGTCCCACGAAATAGCTTGTTGTTCCTTTCTTTCCAGATACTCCAGGCTCTAGTGACAAAAATTTCCATAAACATTGGACTGGTCCCACGAAATAGCTTGTTGTTCCTTTCTTTCCAGATACTCCAGGCTCCAGTGACAAAAATTTCCATAAACATTGGATTGATCCAACCTTGCTTGCCTCTCTTGATGATGTGAAGCCTATCTCCCACGACTGGCCAGGCGATTTGCAAGGATGCCTAGCATTGAACACTGAATGGACAATGGAAGAAAAGGTGCTCCACCGTTTCTTCAACAGCAAGGGAGCAAAGCAAACAAGTGTAGTCATTGCCAATGTTGTAGTGCCGACGCCTGAGCATGTTCCTAGTATTTATGCAGTCAGCAAGGAGGAGCTAGCAGAATACTTTTAGTTTCATTGTGCATTTGGACTTCCATATCCACCGGAAAGCAGGGTCAACTTGCACATCCTTGAAGTAAAATTGATAGAACTTGGCAGAAGTGAATGTTCCACCCCAAGGATAAAGCCAACGATCTGGAGTTGAAGTGTCCAACAAAGTGGAAGTAGTTATGTCCTGAAGCTCTCTCAGCTCCTCCCGAGCTTGGGTAGATAGGGGCAAATGGAAACCCTCCTGAAGGGAAGAAGTACCAAGAAACTGTTGCACTGATAGATCTTCATGTTTTACAAAAGAGAAAGCTCTCGGGTGAGAATCTTCAAGAATATTGAGTTGCTATTTGTCTTTCCAGAATAAAACCAACTTCCCATCGCCAATTTGGACAGTGGATATGCCCCTGTAAATGTCACTGAGCCTGGCAATGTCACGCCACTAGAATGATCCACAAGGGTCCATAGCATGGGGTACAGAATTTTGATAGTATGTGGCCCAAATGAGGTTGATCCAAGGAACATCGTGGCAATTATAAAAGCGGTGAAGGTGCTTCAGCAGTTCGATGTAGTTGATTTTGAGACGGCTTACAATGCCATCTTAGGGTGACTAACTTTTGCCAAATTCATGGCTGCCATGCATTATGCTTACCAGTACGTAAAGATCCCAGGTCCCAAAGATGTCATCATGGTTCAAGGCTGCGCTCAAACTGGATTGCACTATGACAAGGCGCAGCCTAGACATGGCTAAACAACACCAAACCGAGCAGGAGACTAAGCACTCACAATCAAAGGTAGCCGTGATGTCAACTCGAGCTCATCACATTCCTGTAGGCCAGGCCGATTACTCGGAGTCTGGCTGCTACACGGGGGTGCCTCACCAACTTGGTGTACAAGACAATGATTAATACCTACCCGGCAATCCTAGATTCTATTGTAACTAATTAGGAAACCAATCTGCAAGCCAATCAGGACTCCTGTAACCCTACCCTGGTCGCCTATATAAGGCCAGGTAGGGATCCCCTGATCAGTAAGAGCTCATAAGCTATTCATACGCTCTCATGCTCTCATACACATCTAGCCCTAGCAACCTTGAAATCCGTTCTCGAGGACTTACGGCACTCGGGATTCAAGCAATACTAGCCACCAAACACAGGACGTAGGGTATTACCTCTCTTTGAGGGCATGAACCTGTCTAAACATTGTCTCCCGTGTGTACCCATCTAGATCTTCTGTGTGTACACCTCCCCGTATTTGTTATTGCCAGATTAGAACATCGACAGTTGGCGCGCCAGGTAGGGGCTATGAGCGTAGATCCATCAGAACAGATCTGGATGAGTTTCTTCAACAACTACGGTGACTTTGTTCTGGGCAGCATCATGAGATCTGTTTCCCTGGACGTTGTCCCTGATCCAGGATAGCTTTTCTGATTCGGAAAGCTGGACTTCATCGCTGATAAGCTCGGCAATCTTCACCTCTGCGACTCGGCTCCCAGCCAGTCGACGGAGGCTTCGCCGCTTCCCCCACCGAAGCTCTCCTCCAAGTCGATGACTTTGGCGGCCATCTTTGAAGACGAGGTTGTGCCCAAGTCGGATCTTCTGCTTGAACACGAGTTCTCACCCATCAAGTAGGGGTCCCGACTGGTCGGCACGATCGAGTCCCTCCTGCCCGTCCTCAACTACGACTCGGATGATTTCGAGAGTTCGGGAAGCCACCATCCTTCTCGGGAGGTCTTCATGGCTAGCCGAGGCGCGCTAGTCAACAAACGACGACCAGCCCATCCGCATCGAAGAGCAGACTCCTGAGCAGCTAGCAGCCACTCGGCTCCGCCTTCTTGCCAAGGAGGAGGCGCTGGCCACGCAGCAAACCGTGCTGGCTCGCCAGCGCGAAGACAGAGAACACAACAATGACATGCGAAGATCGAGGGCACCAAGTCAACGTCGCACTTCGCATAGATTCATCTGAATGGATCTAGATGGGTTTCTTCAACGATAATGGTGACTTCGCTCCGGGTCGAATCATGAGATTGATCCCCTGAACTCTGTCGCTGACCCAGGACGGGTTTTTTTGACTCGGAGGCCTGGATTTCATCACCGACAAACTCGACAAACTTCACCTCTGCGGCTCAGCTTCCGGCCAGTCGGTGGAGGCTTCACCGCCTTCCTCACTTGGACTCTTGTTCGAGTCGATGACTCTGGCGGCCATCTCCAAGGGTGAGGTCACGCGCAAGTTGGATCTACTGCTTGGACATGGGTCTTCACCCGTCAAGCAGGGATTCCGGCTGGTAGGCACGATCGAGTCCCTCTTACCCGTCCTCGACTACGACTCGGATGGCTTCGAGAGTTCGGGAAGCCACTATCCTCCTTAGGAGGTCTTCATGACTGACTCGGATGCGCTGGCAAACAACGGTGACCAATCAATCCCCATCGTGGATCAGACCCCCGATCAGCTACAAGCTCTCACCATCGCGAGAAGGCCCGTACGTGGTCGCTGAAGTACTATGCCCGGGGGCTTACCGGCTGAAGGATAAGGACGGCAACCTCATCAGCAACGCCTGGAACATTGAACAGCTAAGTCGTTTCTATGCTTAAGCTTTGTACTTTCATATTTTAAGTATGGATAAATGAATAAATATTCCTTTGCTCCATCCGAGCAACTCTTGGGATTTTCGAATGGCCTGCTATGTACGCTCATGGCTACGCATAGTAGACACTCGAACGCTACATCACACTAGGTGCGCCCAAGAGCACTCGGGCTCTTCTCCTTCAACAATTATTTTAGTACTGTGTAAAAAGCTCGGCGTTAACTCTTTGTTTTCGATCACCGGTCTATGCCACAACCCTGCGCTACACGGGAAACAACCTATGGCTAATCTCTACGCAATGGGGGCTACGACGGGTCGGCAAGAGCACACACAAAGGGCTAACTTACACACAAATGAATTTTTACGAAGAAGAGATTAATAAACATAGAACAAGACAACAAAAACATGCATAAACAAGTTACACTCAGCCTTCCCGAGTACTTCAAATGTATATAGAATGGTTCACTCGTTTATTCCTACTTCTACAGGACAGCGCTCCACGACCGCCTCCGCGTGGTCCGGAGTCGGGTTGGCCTCCTAGAGGGCGTCACAGGCCGTTCGAGCAGCCGCCTTCAAGGACCCGGCCGTTAGATGCACCTGCTCGAGGCGTGTCCAAAACACTGTGAAAACGACAAAGGACGTTAGCTACTCGGGAAAAATTGTCAAGACCCCCCGCTCGGTTCCATGAACCGAGTGGAGGCTCGGGGGCTACACCCATTGGGTGCACTGATTGTGCCCCCAATGTGAAATCAACAGAAGACGTCAGCTACTTGAGAAAAGCGTCAAGATCCTCCGCTCGGTTCTACGAACCGAGTGGAGGCTCGGGGGCTACACCCACTGGGTGCACTGATCGTGCCTCCAGTGTAAAATCTACAAGCCAAAAAGAACCTCCACTCGACTGATTCATTCGGTCGGAGGCTCGGGGGCTACACCCACTGGGTGCACTGATCGTGCCCCCTGTGCGGAATCTACAGGCTAACAAAAAAAACCTCCACCCGACTGCTCTAGTGGGCCGGAGAGAAGATGAAGAAAGAAATGGATTGGGGATAAAACGGTTTTCACCATGCCTCCTTGCCTTACAGGGGAAGATAGCCTGGACGGCGCGACGTTTCGCCTTCGGCGCCTGTTTGACCTAGGGTTTCAGCGGTCGACCTCCAGGGGTCCAGCGACTATAATGTGCTTCCAGCAAACCGCTAGTCGGTTACCGATTAACTCGGAACCGAGCGTTACGCTTTTGAAGGGTTTCAAGGATTGGCCTCCATCTGGAACGCAATCACTTGAATACACCCGAGTGAAGGACAGTTATGGAGCGTCTTTAGCAGGCCACGAGTCAGACGCTGAGCAACTCGAAGCCACCGGTTTCTGCACCCGGACTTCCCAAGAACAACGCTCCAGGATTTTCGGGATCTGGAATTTCCGGATTCAGTGGAATGTCCGGGCATCAGGCTTCGTCACTCGGGAACCTATGCGCCATGACTTGTGTTCTGGTTCTGACACGGATTTCGGAGGCATTCCCTCAGAGGGACGCTAGCTGGGCCCGAATCACTCTGGAAGCCAGGTGCTACTTGGGAATTCAGTCGGGATTCATGGTATGCCCCATGCTGGGTTATCGGTTGGTCTTTGTCCATCAGGATAGATCGGATACCACCAGAACTTACCTGCAATTAACTCATCTGCCATGATATTCTGGCCCTTCGGGTGAATATCACTCGTCTTGTTATTGTCTTTTCCATAGGAGTTCTATGAGTCCCTCACGATCTCCCTGCAAGCAACCAGAAGGCGCATTCATGCAGATACCACTCAAGAAACTTGCTCTAAGGAGAAGGCAAAGCAGCAGCCAGATCATGAAGGACTCGGGGGCTACTGACGATGGTATGGCACCCGGGTATCGTTAAGGAGGGTGGCCATCTGAGCATGGGGTGGGCCAGGCCGATTACTCGGAGTCCGACTGCTACACGGGGGTGCCTCACCAACTTGGAGTACAAGACAAGGATTAATACCTACTCGGTAATCCCGGATTCTGTTGTAACTAATTAGGAAACCAATCTGTAAGCCAATCAGGACTCCTGTAACCCTACCCTGGTTGCCTATATAAGGCCAGGTAGGGTTCCCCTGATCGGTAAGAGCTCATAATCTATTCATACGCTCTCATACTCTCATACACATCTAGCCCTAGCAACCTTGAGATCCGTTCTCGAGGACTTGCAGCACTCGGGATTCAAGCAATACCAGCCACCAAACACAGGACGTAGGGTATTACCTCTCTTTGAGGGCCTGAACCTATCTAAACATTGTCTCCCGTGTGTACCCATCTAGATCTTCTGTGCGTACACCTCCCCGTATTTGTTATTGCCGGATTAGAACACCGACAATTCGCATGGCAACCGTTTGATATGCCCAGTATCCCCAAGGAGGTGATCGAGCACAAGTTGGCTGTCCGCCCTGATGCTAAACCTATAAAGCAGAAACTCCGGCGGCTCACTCCCTGACCGGAAAGAAGCCATCAAAGTACAAATTGAGAAACTTTTGAAGGCAAGGTTCATCTAAGAAGTTGACCAGCCTGAGTGGCTGGCCAATCCTGTCATAGTCAGAAAGGCTAGCAGAAAGTGGCGCATGTGTGTAGACTTCGCCGACCTCAACAAAGCTTGCCCTAAGGACGCTTTTCCTCTATTTAGGATAGATTAGATAGTAGACTCCACCTTTGAATGTGACTATTTAAGCCTTCTCGATGCATACTCTGACTACCACTAGATAAGTATGCGCCATGAAGACGAGGAGAAAACCTCATTTGTAAATCCCTTCTGGGTATTTTGTTATACAAAGATGTCTTTTGGATTGGAAAACGCTAGTGCCACGTATCAGCGTTGAATGCAACTCGCCCTCCAGGATCAGGTCAGCCAAAATGTCGAGGCCTATGTTGATGAACTTATCATGAAATCGAAAAAGAAAGAAGACCTTCTCCGTGACCTACTCGAGACCGTCAGGAAAGGACAAGGTTGGTTCCACAATATCTGCGGAAGCTACAGCCGAAGGGGTGGTGATTCGTGAGACTTATAGCCATCCAAGGACGTCATGTGGTATTGACACTCCAAAAGGAGTCACGGGAGTGCTCATGGCTCCTCTCAATTACGAAGATTCATGGGTGGCTCCCATCCGCGGGTACCTTCAAAATTTAGCCATACCTGAGGACGAGGCACTATCTGAGAAAATTTCACGTAGGGCTAGGATGTATTCGCTGGTCAATGACATCCTTTATCGCAGAGGTGCCCATGGAGTGCTCATGCGGTACTTCACTCAAAACTAGGGTAGCGAACTACTCGAAGAGATCTATTGTGTGTGTGGACACTACCTCAGGAAACACTATCACTGATGAGCGTAAAACGGCAATCGCTCACAGGTTCCGGGCCCGTCAGTAACCGTCAGTGGAAGTTATACTTCTACTGACGGGCGAAGGGCCCGTCAGTAGATATAGACTTTCACTGACGGGTGCGTCCGGCCCGTCAGTGGAAAGACTCGCAGCGCTACCAGGGTGGCACTTGAGAGTACTTTCACTGACGGGCACCGAGAATCCGCCCGTCAGTAGTAGATGATTGCACTGACGGGTAATTCTCGTTGCCCGTCAGTGGAAGTATTTTTATAGAATTTTTTAAAATATATCTGAATAGCATATATAGCAATTAATATCACAAAAATTAAGCATATATAGCATTTAATATCACAAATATTAAGGACAAATAACAATTAATATCACAAATATTAAGTACACATATAAAAGCAAGTTTACAACGAATTCAAACGACAAACAAATGAATTTAACAATATTTATTTTCACTAGCCCTACTCTACGTCTATGACACTTGGCTAGTACTTCCAGTGCGGCGGTAAGCGGGCAATTGGACTCCCGCGTAGAAATCACCGCTTGGCCGAATGACTTCGTTGTTGATAACGTACGTGAAGGTCTTCTGGACGTGGGCAAAGTCCTTCCTCCAGTCGTACTTATCATCGGCCAGGTCATGTATGAAATTCTTGAATTGGTCCTGGCTCCATTACGGGTTGTGGGATATGACGAACGTGCCTATGTGAGCGCAGACGTAGTACCCACATGTCACGCTACCTTCTGGCTGTTGCCTGCAAGGGAAGTTGAATTTGTGGATCAGCTTTTTGCACCTGCATTCTGCTCCTCCCCCTCGCAAGTTGTATTTCCAAAAGGCGGCTTCCAGAACTTCCTTAATTCCTGAGTAGTCCCGCTTGGCACTTCTTTGAGAATCAAAATAGTATATCATTCTTGAAGGCTTGTGGATGACAATGAGGATCCAATGGTCGCTGCATAAAACCGTCCCAAGGTAAGCCAGTGTCTCATCGAAACTTGCATCCGGACAGCTGTGGGCTGCCTTGATCCTTAGAAGTTCTAGCGTGACTGATAGACGCATGTGCTCAGGATCGCAGCTGCGATACAGTGGTTTTGTCAAGTCTTCCATCAGTTTCGCAAACTTTGCGACCTCTCTTTCATCCTGGGGGTCTTCGACCACCTGGTCCGCCATGTGACTGTCCCTCAACATTTCAGCCAAATTGTTTCCCGTCTCTCCCGTTAAGTCATCCCTATATTCAGAAATATGGTCTTCATCTTCTTCTGCGTCTCCATGTATGGCCTCTTCTTCTAAACATTCAGGAGTAGCTAAAAGTTCTGTCTCCTCACTGTGACTTGTCCAACGTGTATAACCTTCCATGAAACTTTTAGTCAACAAGTGTAGGTGCAACATGACTCTCTCCCTGAACATTATCATGTTCTTGCATACAAAACATGGACAACACATCTTGTTCGCACCCTTTTTCTCCCTATCTTCCTCGGCCACATCTAAAAACTCATTCAGAGTATCGACAAAACTCCGTGTTGCCCTTTCGCCGTACATCCAACTTCGATCCATCGATCCCTACAACAACAAACTGATTGATTATAGTTCAAATTAATAGAATAAACACAAAATTTATTATTTTCTTCCATGTATTACATCGTACCAAAGAGAACTCGCTAGCCTTTAGAATAGGGTAAGGAGAGAGAGGAGGGAAGGGGAGGAAATTAAGAGAGGGGAAAATGGGTGGAGGAGGGAGGAGGGAGGGAGGAGGGTTAAAAGAGATCTGGATATAGATTGTGTATCTACGAGGAGGAGGAGGGAGGGAGGGAGGGAGGGAGGAGGGGAGGGGGAGAGAGAAAAAGAGGTGGAAAGGAGGAAGGAGAGGATTAATTAATGATCAAGATCTAGAGGAGGAGGGAGGGAGGAGAGGGAGGAGGGGGACAAGGAAGGAGAGCAGCAGCCCAGCTAAATCTCCACGGAGGCGCCGGAGCTTGCAGCTGGCCGTGTGAGGCACGCAAGCTCAACGGCCAGCTGCGGGCGCGACCTTATATAAGTGCGGAACTATCACTGACGGGCACAAAAAGGTCGACCGTCAGTGATAAGTATGCCCTGGAAGTTATTCTGGAGAAAACTTCCACTGACGGGCTTTAGTTGACCCGTCAGTGGAAATTCTACATTCATTGACGGGCAATTGCCCGTCAGTGAAGGTTTATGTCAGAAGAGATGCCAAGTTTCTCCTCTCCGCCCACTTCTACTGATGGGCAGGTACTCGGCCCATCAGTAGAAGTTGACTGCCTCGCCTTCTGCATCACAAGTACTGACGGGCCCGGACTCACCCGTCAGTGTTTACTCTAGTCAGTGACGGGCCTCCTCGTGCTCGTCAGTGATGGTCATGTAGAAGAGGTGTTTTGTGAGGTAGTGGGAGCTCATGCTTCCTTTCGAACCCCTTTCAGAAAGGCCTTCAGACGAAGTTTCTGCTGGCCTATGGCTCTCCATGATGCAAGCGAGATGGTTAGGCGCTGCTATAAATGCCAATTTCATAGCAGGCGCATCTACCAACCCACTCAAGCACTACAGACGATACCCTTGTCGTGGCCATTCGTGACATGGGGGCTAGATATTCTGGGACCTTTCCTGGTCTCACCCGGGGTCTTCAAATTCCTCCTCGTTGCTATCGTTACCTTCTCCAAGTGGATCAAGGCTAAGCCAGTTGTAAAGATCACCACGGAAGCTGCCAAGCAATTCATCATGAAAAACATTGTGTGCAGGTTTAGCGTTCCGAGTAGGATCATTACCGACAACGGCATTTAGTTCTCTAGCGCAACATTCATCGAGTACTACAAGGAGCTTGGCACCAAGATCTATTTTGTATCTGTAGCTGATCCATAGAGCAACAGACAGGTTGAATGCGCCAACTGTCTCGTACTGCAAGGTTTGAAAACCTGTGTCCTTGACCGCGTATCAGCCCATGTCAAAGCATGGGTCTCTGAGTTGCCATCAGTATTATGGGCACTCCAAACACCTGTGGTCGGGTGACAGGTGAAACACCTTTCTTCTTGGTTTATGGGGCAAAAGTAGTGTTTTCCTGTGAACTAAGGCTATGATCCCCTCAGGTCGAGTTTTTCACCGACAAGGAAAAATCTTACTGGAGAGAGGATAACCTCAACTATATCGAGGAACAAAGGACTCGAGCGCTAATTCTATCGGCCAAGTACCAACAATCCCTCCAGTGCTACCACGACTAGAACGTCTGAGAATGCACCCTTAGAGTAGGTGATCTGGTCCTACGATTCGTTCAGAACCGGAGCAACAGTAACAAGCTATCCCGAAATGGGAGGGTCCCTACACGGTGGCCGAGTCCACTCATCCCGGGTAGCTCATGTTGGCCATAGAGGACGGTCGAGTCCTCAGTAACTCCTGGAACATTGTCTAGCTTCTATGTGTAAGTACCAAGAGTGAGTTTACATATGTATTATTTGTGTTGCCAGCAAGGCTGTTGGCACGCCTCTGCATTATGTTATCCCCACCTCTAAGCCTAGCACCCGTATGACGGGCACACCGGTGGTGAGTCGCTCCGGGTACCTCTACCCAGCACGCGCACTCAGACACGCTAAATGAGAGCATCACCGGGTGATAGGACGCTACATAGGAGACCACAGCCAAAGGGGCAGCATGAACAATTGTTTAGTTTCTTTTCAAGCTATTTCTATCTTTGACTGCACATCCAAGATTCCTTCTCTGACAGCCAGTCGGGGCTGGACAGGTATAGGGTACCGAGAGGTTCATGACAATGTATCATGCTAGTACTTAAGTTTCTCTCCTCAGCAAGAGAAGGAGTTTTGAGCTATGATTTTGTGGGATGGAGGAAGGTCCCTTACCATGCCCACGAGTGTCCGGGGACCACTGAGCCCTCTGCTCGACTTAGACCTAAGGCCGACCGACTAAACTCCCTAGTCACCAGAAACGTCCTTCGACTTGGGCCGAGGAGAGAAGCCAAAGCACAAAGTATCTTACGGCTGTCAAAACCACTTGGCGCCAGGTGCTCGGCCAGGCCTACCGGCTAGCTCAAGAAAGGAAAATTCATATGATAATCATAGGTAGCTTAGGTACAAGATGTTGAGTTAAAACATAGTATACTACACGAGTGCTTATGTTTTTCCCCTCGCAAAGGGAAGGAGTTCCGAATTATGACCTTGCGAGGCAGAGGAAGGTTCCTTATCGCATGTATGAGAGCTTGGAGAGCTTGGGGGCCACGGAGCCTTCCACTTGACTTAGACCTAAGGCCAATTGACTAAAACCCTCAGTTAACAACAAAGTCTTCTGAATCGAGCTGAGGGAAGAAGCTAAGGCACTGCTCATCGTACATTGTCGGGACAACCTAGTGACGAGTACCCGACATGTAACATCCTCGATTGTTTTTGAGGGCTTAAAATTTTTTTTAACGGAAAGAGGATGTGCAACTATGTAATATGCTAATATGTATTTTTATTGGATTTTATTTCAAATTAATTCAACTATATGAATTAATTTGAGAGCCATAAGAGTGTTTTTGATTTTTAATTTGACCATCATTTGAAAATTTGCCCCAAAAGTATTTTTATTGAGTTCCCCATGCTCAATTTGATTTATTGGAATTTTCTGGGGATTTTTGGAAGTGTTTTGCTATTTTTAAGTTCCCCTTTCTATTCTCTGCATTTAATTTATTCGAAAAGCGGTTTTTTGGCCTTCCTGGGCCAAAAGGCCCATTTCCTCCCTCTTGGGCTGTGTCATGAACCCGGGAATTACATATGATTAGGGGAACGGTCGCCAAGGGCCGAAGGACCAGTCGACCTGGTGGCACGGTACCAGCGCCGTACTCACCGAGGCGGAGTGATCCGACACCTGACCAATGCAAGCCGGCCGGAAGCGACTAAACTTCCCAGAACCACATACAATTCCCTGACCCGATGAAGGTTTAGAGTCGTTCCCGAATTCTACCAGACAAAACAAGGTCGGAGGAGCCCGGCGATTCTACCCACACCCTAACCTAGCTCGAAGCTAGTGGGTCGCTCGAGAGCCCGGTAGAATACGTCCACACCCTGCCTGGCTGGCACAGCATCTCAGCCAGCGGGTCACTCAACCGATTCCTGCTCGACCTAGTAAAAAGAGGAACGGCCTTAACTCTTCACGGCATACCCATACACTTCAACCATACACACATTGCATATGGGCAGCCCGAATAACATCTTGTATATCACAACAAAGCACTACGATACGATAATAATACTAGATGTCCACTTAGTGAACTTAGAGATGCATCAGTCGGTCATAACCGAAGGTTTTAGTCACTTTGGAGATATTTACAACGCAGCGGATAAAAGAACAAAAGCCCACAGCGGTGCATCAACCGCTGTCCAAAACTCAAAACATTCCCACGAGTCGAACGCGGACCAAGGAAGCCGGCGAACTAAGCATCATCGTAAAACTCCGCAATAGTTGGCTCACCTGCACAAGTCTAGGAATATCCTAGGTGAGTACAAAAGTACTCGCAAGACTTATTCATGCTTGATTAAATGTCCTACACATGCTAGATATAACAGCGATTAAACGTGATGCATTGCAAGTAAACATGCAGTGATAAACAATATAACAAGTTCGGGACATAATCGTAACAGAGGGATTAAGGTTCAGCTCGAACCTCACATGGATTCAAGGATGACCACAATAATTGAATTATCACAAACTTCAAGTCATTCAGGGGTAGCCCACACCCATTTAGTTCACAGGTTCATCATAGCAATGGTTTTCAAACAATCTCTCGGACCGTTACCGGCAACACAACCACCGCAGGTATAGTGAGTGCATAACCGCTTGGAGGTAGCCAGCCTCCAAGGGGCGTGGAGACTTACCTCAACTACACCCCAGTGCTGGTTCCCGCTAACGCTCCCGCGGTGATAAGGGATGGTGACACGCTGAAGATAAGGTTGGTGTGGCGACAAAACTCTACTTACTCCTGGGTCGCCGTCATACTGTAATTAACACCAACCGTACCCATTGTGCACGTCCTCAGCTCTCCCAACTCACTTAACAATTGGGTTGAAAGGGCATTAAGGATGTTCTCAACATAAAGATACGTCCTACACATACTAGTGTGCGCAAACTTGCAAACGATAAACAGGTAAACATCCACCCACATAGCACATATGAATAGGGCATACACAAGAGTACGGAAAGTAAAGATGCAACAAGCTCTGCTTGCCTTCGTTGTAGGATTCGGAGACTTGGGGTGAGCTCAACGATCTGCGATTCTTCCTCTTCAGGCTCTGTCGCAAGCAACACGAGGCACCGGAAAGGAAGTGATAAAAGAATGAGTTTTCAGCATGTATGCATGATGGAAATGCTAGACATGAGATGCTGAAGTGTTTTGTGGAGGTTAGGGTTTATAGTAAGAGTATACCTTATCTTAAACTTATGAAATAAAAGTGGTTATCTTAGCAATTATATGCATGGCATATCGAGTTCAAGTTTATATTAGGGTTGAAAATGGTTAACCATGAGGAATATGCATAATTTCATTTATCTCATTGACGAATTGGCTTTGGTTTAACTTCTCTTAAGAATTAATATGTGAGGGGAACACTAGGGTTTAAATAACGATGACCTAAAATTCTATGTGTGAGCCTTGCAAATGCAGGGAACTAAGTTAAAGAAAACTTAGCAATAATTATGAGCATATACATTTATAATTTTTAGAATTAGAGTTACAAGGTATAGTATTTCCAAATTTGTAGCCTTGGGCATTAGCCCCTAGTACTGTTATCCTAGTAAATCCATAACCTGCACAAAATAGCATAAGAAACCCTAAATACACCCCAAAACCCACCCTGCTCACTTCTGCCCTTGCTTCACTGAAGAAGAGCAGCCCGGAAGGGGTTCCGGATGGTCCGGAACAGCTGCTGCTGGGGAGCTTCGGCTTGGCCTGAGAAAAGGAAGAAAGAGGGATGAGGGGAGAGGAAGGGAAATGCAGGAAGAGGGAAGGGAGAGGAGAGGAGGGGAAGGCAGGAGAGGAAGAGGAGGGGAGGAACTAGCTCACCGGAGCGGCGGCTCGAGCTCGCCGGAGCCGCGGCCGGAGTTGGAGAAGAAGGCGCCTGTTGAAAAGGATGAGCATGGGAGGAGAAGAAAAGAAAAGGGGATTTAGGTGGGGGAGAGGAAAAAGAGGAAGAGGGGACCCTGGGGAAGGGTTTTATATGGAGGCCGGCGAGCTCACCGGCGTGGCACCACCGCCCTTCGCCCCCAACCCACGGCCACGACGTGGCAGAAAAATTCTGACACTCGGACGCTCACCCGGAAAACAACCCGGAAAATGACCCAGAATCCGGATGACCCGGACGTACCACCCGGAGGTTCCGGATGGGACCTCCGCCCTTCACAAAACCACGGCCGAACCCTACTGGACTCTCCCGGAAAACAACTCGGAACCCAGCCGGATTCCGGGCTCACCCGGAGGTTCATCCCGGAGGCTCCGGATGGGACCTCCGGTCGCACCGGAATCGCTCACTCGCTCTCTGGACTCACCCGGAATTCCACCCGGAATCCACTCGGAATCCGGGTGACCCGGAATCCACCCGGAGGTTCCGGACTGCACTCCGGCAGCAACCCGACCAAACTTTTTCTTCTCTGGACTCACTCGGAAAACAGCTCGGAGGCCACCCGGAATTTCCGAACAGCCCGGAGGTCGAACTCGGAGGCTCCGGAGTATACCTCCGACTGGGCCGACTCACCAACACCCCTTCTGGACTCACCCGGAATTTGGTTCGGAACCCACCCGGAACATTCCGGGTCACTCGGAGGTTGCACCCGGAGGTTCCGGACCAAGCTTCCGGATCAAGCGCAGAGAAGGAAAATTTGCACAACATTATTTTTGGACTATAGGAACATAATAGCTTTAGGTGTTATTGTTTGCCCAAATAAGTTGATTGGCGTTAATTTACAAAAATTAAGTTTTAAGAATGAGATACGTACATATTCTATAAAACATAGTTTCTCAATATTCAAGTTTACGCAAGGGTTATGCATGAATGATGCCATGTATGCATGAGGCAAAATAGAAACCTATTTATATATTAAGATGGGTGTTACAGGCCGTTGGCCCACTCGCCTCGCTGGCCGCGTAGCCCACCCGCCGGCCTTGCCCCTTGGGCCACCGCCCCTCCTCTTGGGCCGGCCCAAAGGCTAGCCTGCCTTCCCCTTTCCTCCTTGGGCCAGGCCGCCCCTCCCCCATGCGCCTTGGGTCTTTGCCCTGCTTAGCCCAGCAAGCTGGCCCGGCCTTGGCTGCCTTGGCTGGCAGGCGAGCCAAGCGTCCGAGCACGCGTGCGTTACACGCGTGTAGCGCCGCCGCCGCCGGCCGAATTCCTCGTTTCGTCGGCCATTTTTTCTTTAATCCCGAGATTTTTGCTCCCTTAATCTGGCCCTAATTGCCATTAATCTATGCCTCTTCCCCTCCCCTATTTCTCCTATAAAAGGCCACTTCTCCCCTTTGTTTTCTCTCTTTGCTTTCTTCCCCAATTTTTCTTCCACCTCCTCTTCTTCTTCCTCAACTCCGGCGAGCAATTCCGGCGACACCGGCGCACCCCCACCCGAGGCCTTGCTATTGGAGCATCCCCACGCCGATGCGCATCTCCTACCGCAACAAATCGCGAGCTTCGTCCATGACATCGACTGTACCGCGAGCTTTTTCCCCAACTCCGGCGAACTTCTTCTCTCCTCCATTTCTTCACCCACGGTGAGTCTCTCTCCAATCCCCCTCCGAGGTAGACTCCCATCAACCCCTAGATCAAAACTCCTCAACCAATCTCACCTCTAGATCATCCATCTTGATGCAACAATTAGTGGAATCCATCTCAAACCCTACTGCTACAGTACTCACTATTCTGATCTTGAAGCTGCAAGCAGGATGGATGCACCTCGTGGAGCGCGTGGTGGAGGCTGTGGAGGCCAAGGCCGAGGTCGTGGAGGCCGAGGACGTGGAAGAGGTTAGCCTGATGAGGAGCCTATTAATGAGGAAATCGTGTTTCTTGGAGAAGAAGAAGAACCAGCACAGGAAGAGGAGTAGTTCATGCCGCCGCCACCACCACCACCACCGATGCCGACCCTAGAGCAGCTCTTGTTCATGCAGACACAGATTCTGCAATAGATGGCCGCTCAGATGGCTAACCAGAATCAAGGTTTTCAACCCCAATCTGGCTTAGCAGAATTCATGAGGACAAAGCCTCCGACGTTTGAAGGTTTAGCGGATCCGTTGGACGCTGATGATTGGCTGAAGGATATAGAGCGGAAGCTCAACTTGGCTAACAGCAATGGGTCCGGTAGAGTCAAGTTTGTAGCACATCAGGTCATGGGTGTTGCTGCAGATTGGTGGGAGAATTATTTTTCTGCTCACGATAACCTGCAGGGCATCTCATGGAACTAGTTTGCTGAAGCTTTTCGAGTTGCCCATATCCCCTCTGGAGTTATGGAGATGAAAGAAAGGAGTTCCTGGAACTAAAGCAAGGAAAGATGGCGGTGCCTGAATATTTGAGTCGTTTCACTCAATTGGCCCGTTATGGAAAGGCTGATGTTGCCACAACAACAGATAAAGTTTCAAGGTTTCTGAATGGGATGAACCCATGGCTGAAGGACAGACTAGTCGCTCATGACTTCCCAACTTTCCAACAGCTCGTCAACAAGGCTATTATTCAGGAGATTCAAAGAAAGAGCTTGAGGAGCATCGTAAGCGCAAGGCACCTTATCAGGGCCATTCTGGTGCGGGCAGTTCCCGTCAGAGGCCGAATCAGAATCAAGATTTCAAAGGGCAGAATCCAAGACCGCCAAGGCAGAACAACTTTGTTCCCCACGCTTCATATCAAACCCCCAGAGCTGAAGTAGGAGGATTCCGAGCCAACAACGCAGGGAAGCCATGCTTCAATTGCGGGCAAGAGGGGCACTTTGCCAATGTGTGCCCTACTCGAAGGAATGTAGGACCATCGCCGGTGAAGTTTAATCTTGGATCAGCAGTCAAGACACTGCAAGCAGGTCAAGTACGTGGTGTGCTTCTGACCCCAGGAGCCCCATCTCGCACCCCAAGAGCAGTTGGCCGCGGAAGGGTCAACCATGTCACTGCAGAGCAAGCCCAGGAAGCTTCAGATGTTGTTCTGGGTATGTTTCTGATCAACTCCTGTTATGGTTCAGTTCTATTTTGATTCTGGAGCTTCGCATTCGTTCATTGCAAAGTCTTTTGCTGAAAAACATCATTTTGAAGTTGGATTTTTGAATTTTCCTATGGTTGTGCAATCACCTGGGGGTGTGTTAAGAACTGGACTCAGATGTCCTAAAGTGATCACAATGATCGAAGGAGTAGAGTTTCTAGCAAACCTTATCTTGTTAGATTCTCAGGGCTTGGATGTCATCCTAGGGATGAATTGGTTGAGTAAGCACCAAGGAAAGATAGATTGTGCCAGTAGATCCATAGTGTTGACCAATGCTGAAGGGATAAGTGTGGAGTTCAAGTCGAAGTTCTCATCTCATCTCGAGGAGGCTTCCATGCTGAATAGTCTGAAAGAGTTGTCTGTTGAAGACGTAAGGGTGGTAATGAATACCCAGATGTTTTTCCAGAAGAGCTACCAGGTCTGCCGCCAGACCATGAGATAGAGTTTGCTATTGAGCTAGTGCCAGGCACTGCTCCTATTGCAAAGAGGCCGTATCGGATGCCGGCTAATGAGTTAGCCGAGATGAAGAAGCAAATTCAGGAGCTAGAAGAGAAGGGTTATGTCAGACCGAGTACCTCGCCTTGGGGAGCACCGGTTCTGTTTGTGAAGAAGAAGGATGGTAGCATGCGCATGTGCGTAGACTACCGAGCTCTTAATGAAGTGACGATCAAGAACAAGTACCCTTTGCCCAGGATTGATGATTTGTTTGACCAATTGAAGGGAGCCTCAGTGTTCTCGAAGATAGATCTCAGATCAGGATATCACCAGTTGAAGATCGACCAGAAGATGTGCCCAAGACAGCTTTTGTGACCAGATATGGGCTATATGAGTTTCTTGTGATGTCGTTTGGACTCAGAAATGTGCCAGCATATTTTATGAATCTGATGAACAAAGTGTTTCATGGATTGCTTGGACAAGTTTGTCGTGGTGTTTATCGACGATGTGTTGGTATACTCCCGAAGTGAAGAAGAGCATGAGCAGCATCTTCGAGTGGTTTTGGAAAGATTAAGAGCGCATCAGCTCTATGCCAAGTTTAGTAAGTATAAATTTTGGCTGAAGCAAGTGGATTTCCTTGGTCATATCATATTGGCCGAAGGAGTAGCAGTGGATCCAGCGAAAGTGGAATCTGTGATCAATTGGAAGCAACCGAAGAATGTGTCAGAGATTCACAGTTTTCTTGGACTAGCGGGATATTACCGCCGGTTCATAGAAGATTTCTCCAGGATTGCAAGACCTGATGACCCAGTGATCAAGAAGGAGAACAAGTTTCGTGTGGATCAGAAGCTTGTGAGGCAAGTTTTCAGGAGCTCAAGAAGAGGTTGACATCTGCGCCAGTGCTGATCTTGCCCGATATCGGAAAGATTTTGAAGTTTATTGTGATGCTTCCAAGCAAGGTTTGGGATGTGTGCTATGCAACAAGGCAAGGTTGTTGCTTATGTGTCAAGGCAGTTATGTGCACACGAGGAGAATTATCCCTACTCATGATTTGGAGTTAGCAGCCGTAGTGCATGCTTTGAAGATCTGGCGACATTACCTCATCGGTAATCGCTGTGAGATATACACGGATCATAAGAGTTTGAAGTATATCTTCACTCAGTCAGAATTGAATCTCAGACAGAGAAGATGGTTGGAGTTGATAAAGGATTATGATGTTGGGATTAATTACCATCTGGTAAAGCCAATATCGTGGCCGACGCTTTGAGTCGAAAGGCCTACAGTAATAATTTGATGATTCAAGAAAGCCAACCAGAGCTATATGAAGAGTTCAGGAAGCTGAAATCTTGAATGTGAGTATCAGCCGAGAACGACGATATGCTAGAAGTGAAGTCAACCCTTGAAGACCAAGTGAGAGAAGCTCAGAAAGGCGACAAGGGCATCGAAGAGATCCGAGCGAAGATCAAGTTGGGTGAAGCACCCTGGTTATAAGGAAGATGAAAGTGGGAACCCTTTGGTTCTAAGACCGTTTGATTGTGCCAAATCAGAAGGAGATCAAAGAAGTGATCATGAAGGAGGCTCATGAGTCCACTTATTCTATCCATCCTGGAAGTACGAAGATGTACCATGATCCGCGAGAGAATTTTTGGTGGTCCAACATGAAGCAAGATATCACCGAGTTTGTTTCTCTATGTGATGTATGCCGCTGAGTTAAGGTAGAGCACTAGAAGCCGGTAGGATTGCTTCAACCGCTTAAAGTGCCTGAAATGGAAGTGGAAAGAAATTGGAATGGATTTCATCACAGGCCTTCCGAGGACATCGTCAGGATATGATTCTATATGGGTCATCGTGGATCGATTGACCAAGTCAGCTCATTTCATTCTAGTAAAGACAGTGTATAGTGGAGAGACACTAGCAAGTCTGTATATGTCTCGGATAGTGTGCTTACATGGAGTACCGAAGAAGATTGTGTCTGATCAAGGGACACAATTCACATCAAGGTTTTGGAAAAAAGTGCATGAAGCACTTGGCACACAGTTGAATTTTAGTACAGCTTATCACCTGCAGACGACCGAGCGAGTAAATCAAATCCTAGAAGATATGCTTCAAGCATGTGCTTTGACGTACAAACGAAGCTGGGATAAAAGTCTGCCATATGCCGAGTTTTCCTACAACAACAGTTATCAAGCCAGTTTGCAAATGGCTCCTTTTGAAGCTTTATATGGAGATAACTACCCGTCGTGGAGAGGTAGCTTATCAGTTGGCTTTGCCGGAGAAGTTGTCCAATGTGCACAATGTGTTCCATGTGTCGCAGTTGAAGAAGTGCTTCAAGGAACCGGAAGAAAAAGTTCGAAAAGCTTCACTGGAGGATATTGAGGTTCAAGATGATCTGACATATGAAGAGTACCCAATCAAGATTCTTAAGGAGAAAGCAAGAACCACCAGAAGGAAAGTGATCCGATTTTGCAAAGTTCAGTGGAGCAACCATTCCGAAGAAGAAGCAACGTGGGAGCGAGAAGACGACCTGAAGGAGGAGTTTCCAGATCTGTTCACTAGCTTCGAATCTCGGGGTCGAGATTCTTTGTAAGGGGGGTAGATTTGTAACATCCTTGGTTGTTTTTGAGGGCTTAAATTTTTTTTAAAAGGAAAGAAGATGTGCAACTATGTAATATGCTAATATGTATTTTTATTGGATTTTATTTCAAATTAATTCAACTATATGAATTAATTTGAGAGCAATAAGAGTGTTTTTGATTTTTAATTTGACCATCATTTGAAAATTTGCCCCAAAAGTATTTTTATTGAGTTCCCCATGCTCAATTTGATTTATTGGAATTTTCTGGGGATTTTTGAAAGTGTTTTGCTATTTTTAAGTTCCCCTTGTATTCTTTGCATTTATTTTATTCAAAAAAGCTGTTTTTTCTGGGCTTCCTGGGCCAAAGGGCCCATTTCCCCCCTCTTGGGCCACCGGCTCGCTCGCCTCACTGGCCGCCTAGCCCACCCGCCGGCCTTGCCCCTTGGGCCGCCCCTCCCCTTCTCCCCTGGGCCGCCGCCCCCTCCTCTTGGGCCAGCCCAAAGGCTAGCCTGCCTTCCCCCTTTCCTCCTTGGGCCAGGCCGCCCCTCCCCCATGCGCCTTGGGCCTTTGCCCCGCTCAGCCCAGCAAGCTGGCCCGGCCTTGGCTGCCTTAGCAGGCAGGCGAGCCAAGCGCCCGAGCACGCGTGCGTTACGCGCGCGTAGCGCCGCCGCCGCCGGCCGAATTCCTCGTTTCGTCGGCCTTTTTTTTCTTTAATCCCGGTATTTTTGCTCCCTTAATCCGGCCCTAATTGCCATTAATCCGTGCCTCTTCCCCTCCCCTATTTCTCCTATAAAAGGCCACCTCTCCCCTTTGTTTTCTCTCTTTGCTTTCTTCCCCAATTTTTCTTCCACCACCTCTTCTTCTTCCTCAACTCCGGCGAGCAATTCCAGCGACACCGGCGCACCCCCACCCGAGGCCTTGTTGTTGGAGCTTCCCCACGCCGACGCGCATCTCCTGCCGCAACAAATCGCGAACTTCGTCCACGACATCGATCGTACAACGAGCTTTTTCCCCAACTCCGGCGAACTTCTTCTCTCCTCCGTTTCTTCACTCACGGTGAGTCTCTCTCCAATCCCCCTCCGAGGTAGACTCCCATCAACCCCTAGATCAAAACCCCTCAACCAATTTCACCTCTAGATCATCCATCTTGATGCAACAATTAGTGGAATCCATCCCAAACCCTACTGCTACAGTACTCACATGTACAGTAAACTCCATGTATAGTAGCCCTTTGCATTCCCCTCTGTCCAATATTTTGAATCGATCCAAGCTAGGTCCGATCTTCGATCTCAGTAGTAAAATGGAATCGTTAGAACCCGATGAGTCCAATGATGCGATCGGATTTTTAATCCGACTGCTAGTTTTTGAATTATATTTGAATTTGGATGAAATTTGATCAAATTCTAAGATAACTTGATGCTGTATAATTATTTTGAAGTGATTCGTTTTCTGTAGATTACTAGTATGCTAAGGAGTACTTCTGTAAATTTTCATAATTTTTGGACTTGTGTAGAATTTTTTGGAATTACAATAAATTTATTTTAATTATTAAAAATAGGAATGCTCTCTGTTATTTATATCCAATTTTTTCCTAGGATCAGAGAACCCTAAAACTAATTTACCATGTGAACCAAAACATTTTTTCTGCAATGGTTTGAGCTATAAAAATCAGGATATGCTCTAGGTTGATTTAAAATTGATATTTAAAATGCTGAATTAGCAATAATGCCTTTGTAAATCTGTTTTAGCCTTTAAAAATTCATGTCCAGTACCCAATAAATCATGTTATATTCTAGGGATGATGTTAAGTCATGAGAGCCCTTTTAGGGTAATTAAATAATGTTTTACAATGATTTTAGGGTAGATTTCATGCTGAGAATAATGGTTTTAATTATTTAAAATGCATTTCCAGAACTTTGCCAAACATGAAATGTCTCTAGAATTGCTATTAAATAATGTTAACCCAATTATGTGATTTATTAATGTTAATTACTATTTTCTAGATAACTGTTACACTAAAAATATTAGAAAATGCTTTAATTAAATAATGTTCAGATTAAAAATTAATATTAAATCATTTTTGGTACTGTTCCAGTGCTGTTAACTTATTCCAAGATGTTTCATGCTTAGTTAGCTCATGCTAATGGTAGGGAATAGCTTTATGATTAATTTCTAGTCTTTAAAATCATAGAAATGCATGTGCAATTATTCCAAGATGTTTCATGCTTAGTTAGCTCATGCTAATGGTAGGGAATAGCTTTATGATTAATTTCTAGTCTTTAAAATCATAGAAATGCATGTGCAATTGTGGTTATGTGTTATAATTTATTCTTTACTGTTATTAACCATTATAAATATTTAGAATTCACCTAAATATTTATTTGTGGTTAATTGTGAATTGTTTTATCTTTTTATCATGATTACTAGCATGTTAAGGTGTATGCTATGTGTGAATATAAAATACCTGGAAGGGTATATATATATATATATATATATTAGTATGTTGTGCATGGTTATGGCTAATCCTAGAAGACCCATTCTTTCTTCACGATGACGCTATCGCGCCATCATTCCGTTCCATTCCACCTCATCTTACCTTCATCATGCTTCTCTCTCGTATTGCTTTTCGGAATGCTTCTTTAGAGTTGGTTATTTATTTGCTTTGCTCGTTGCGTTGCGACAATAGGGAGTGAAGAGACCGACCCGGTGACCGAAGCAGCTGAAGAAGGAGAGTACTACCATGAAGGCATGCCCCTTTTCTTGATCATATTTGATCCTATATTTTTGAAGTCATTATATTTTGTCATTTACATACATGCATGTTGTTTTAATCCAGTAGCTAGCGTGTCGATTGACACACTTTTACCCTGTCCGCTTGTCGCCCTTTTTACTTGATACCCTGAGTAGATTAATAGGTTTTATTCTGATTAGAGTAGAGATATGCTTAGCCATGCTTAAATACATCTATAGGTTGTTTTGATTTGCCTCTACGGAGGAATGAATATCGGATCGATGATCCTTGTTAAAACTTGTTGAGCTCGCTGAGCTAGGGCCAGATGCCCGATGATTCCCTCTCTCTCTCTATTCTTTCTATTCTACTCTGGGTGAAACTTACCATCTAAAAGGTGTGGGCGATAGCTGGATCATTGTGATGAAGGAGCAATGGTCGTTCTTCGGGTGATGAAGAAGCCATTAGTCGTCCATATCGAATAAGGCCGAAGTCTTGAAGTTGGAGAATTGTGACAATAGTACAACCACATGCTATATGGGCAATGGATTGGTCAAGTAGGTTAGTCAGCCTTTGGTGCCGATGTTGCTGTACCGAAGAAGGGGTGGACGTAGCTACGAGGACTCTCGACTCCGAGCTAGACCCGGTGGGCACGTCACATCTTAGGGGGATCTAGCTAAAAGGCCTCGCCATGGTCACCCTGCCTACACACTGATGAGCGTGTGTACAAACCCGATCAGCTTGTGTCACACCCTGTTTTTCAAATCGGGTTTTCTTGAAAACCCAAAACCCTAAGCGCGTGTATGCGTATACACTCTTAAGCTAAAAAGCCATGCATATTGGATTTGGAGTTATCATCGCATGTCATCTCATGGGGAGCACACGAGTTACGTTGCACCATCACGCAACGAACCCGGGTTGCCACCCGTCATCACGTGTGCATCCATAAAATCTAACCCTAATCAGACACACGCACTGTTTATGCATGACGCCCCTAAAACCCTAACCCTAAATGGCAACCTGTCCAAGCTTGTTTCCGACCACCCAAGCATGTTACCTAACCCTCCCATACCCTACCACAGCCTTGCCGTCGTCCGAAACCCTAAGATCCCTCTTGTCGTTCCAAACCCTAATTAGGTTTTCTCCCTATTAGAAAATCTAAAAGTGTTATCGCATGCATTTTAGTTTCTCCAAATTGTCCAGAAAAACACCAGTAGCTTCTTGAGTCTTTTCTTCACCAAGTTATAAAATAAAACTGGGAAGTCCAGTTCAAAATTTTTGAATTGCATTCAAAATTCCAATTTGATCAAATTCCCCATTTGAACTACAACCCCTTTATTCCTTACTCAGAAAATTCCACAAAAATTACACAATACCCATCTCAGTAACTTGTTCCATTTCTGTAAAAACCTTTTTACCTCCAGTGCAAAATCTAGCCAAGGCAGTCATCGAGCACTTTGTGCATTTCCTCTTCTTCCTTTGATTCTGAGCTCAACTCCCAGTTGCCATGCTCCCAACTGCCTACCAGTGCATTAACCATCTCCTGGCACTCGTCTCATCCATCTGGCTCGCTCAAAAACTATAGCTCCACAGCGTTCAACCCTAAGGCCATTTCATGCCGGCGTTGGCAAGCCATGGCAGACCACCTCTGCGCCGCCCCCATACCAATTCCACCGCCCATTGTCCTCTCTGGTCTCCTTAGCATCAAAGTCGTGCAATGCGCCTCTCCCTGTCACGACCAGAGGTCCTTCTTTGGCACAGCCATGCCGCTCGGGAGCTGGCTGGCCGCGCTCTAGACACGCGCGCCACGCCCCGGCATGCCGACCCCTCCCCGCGTCAACTCCCTCTGTGCGCCGAGTAGCCCTCTGTCGATCCTGAACCAAGTCCACGCCTCAGCCGTCCTTCACCACCCTGATGGTGCCACGCCGCCCGACATGGTCTCCAGCGAGGTACGCGTCCGGGTCCAGCAGCCATAGCTCGGTCCTCACCGCAGCTATAAAAGCAACCCCGAGTTGTTCTTCCTCACACCGACCTCTTTTCTCCCAAGCCTTAGCTTAGTCCAGCTCTACTCAAGCTCAAAGCTCCCTTCTTCTTCTCCAGCACCGAGCGCCACCACCAAACTCCGCTGGACACCACCTCCCTTCCATACCAGCAAACGCGCAAACCTTTCGGCCATAAAAATGTAATCTCCTTGAGCTCCTGAACCCAGCAGTACCAACCAATTCCTTTCTCGCGCCCTAGATCAGTGGCAATTTCTCACCGTGGTTTCCACCGGAAACCTCACCGGAAACCTAATCCCCGCCGGAGCTCCTCCCCCGTGCGCGTCCCACCCTCCTCTGCCTCTGACTGGTAGGGCCCGTAACCCCGAAGCGGTACGCCGCCCGTCTGTCGCCGCCAGTGGGCCTTACCCACCAGCCGGGTCCCCATGTCAGATTAATGAAGCCGGCGCCGACTTCCTCCACGTCACCCCCCACTGTTTAATTAAACCAGCCGGTTTTCCTCCTCTGGTCCAGTACAGCTCCCCTCTCTGGTCCGGCCGGTTCGCCCAGATCCGAGCTGATTCTCAGAAAGCTTCCCAAATAAAAGTTGTTCCAAATTTAATTTCCCACCTTTTCTATATAGACCACTTTTTGAAAATCCCATTATTTCTCTCTGTACAGCCCCAGTTCAGTATCCAACTCTAATTCAAAAATGTGTTTAAATTCCTTTTTGAATATGTGATCAGCTCTAGGGTTTCCAGCATGTAAACAATAACATTTTGGGACCTTGCTCAAGTTGCATACATTTTCACTCATGTTGCATAAGCCGAAAGATTAGGGCGCATGTTAAAGCCTAGAAACCCTAAAGCCGTTTTCGTGCATGCGTATATGTTTATATCCTTCCAAGGTTACCACCTTCTTGTTAAGTTTGCAAGCATTTCTTAGAGCCCAGAGCTTACGTAAGTAGGTTTTTCATCCACGGGTTGCATAAGTTTGCGAATGAAAGGTTGTAGTTTAGCAAACCCTAGATCATCAAGCATGCATGTGTAGTGTTATTCTTTTTTTTTAAACCTAGTGATAAGATATCTCAACCCAAAATGTCCAGTAGGTTTAAAGTCCAATTTCTTCATATACCCTAGTAAGCTATAGTTGTTCACATGATGCATGGGTCCAAAAGCCAAGGAAGACATGTGTTTACCATCAAAACCCTAGAAACCCTAATCGTCATTCCATGCATATATATATATATGTTCTTCTTAGTTATCTCCATCATGTTAAACTCTTCAAGAAAATGTTAGAACCCAGCATGCATACATGCTGATCTTTATTAGTTGTTTCTTGTGATACTCGGTTCTTATTCGAAGTTTTTCCGAACGTGTAGTTGACGGTGTGAGGTACGTGCGCCAGGAAGAACCCGAAGCATCTCCACGTCCGAAACCGAGCCAAGACCTGCCAGGCAAGCTCTCCGCCCTTGATCATGTTGTAAACCAAGTTTATGAAATGTATTTTGATTTCGAAACTTGCATGCTATGTTCTATTACCGTTATTTTATGTAGCATTAGTTATACCGAGGTGTAGAAAACCCTAGTCCGACCCTGAATCCCTTGTAGCCCTAAGGACAATATATTCCGAAAAACTTATTGGAAAACTTAGGGTAGTGTATATATATATATATTCATGCTTAGCCCTGCCATAGTAAAAATTAGGGTTTTAGAAAAAGGAAAATAGCAACACCCCATATTTTATGTGGTGAACTTTTGAAAAGCAGACCGTCGTGTCCGGAGGTGTATGAAGGTAGCATAGCCATGGGTTGGTATGTTTTACCGGAAATGGTTTTGTGGAACCGAGCTAAAAAGGGAGAAGTTTTTGATCCGGGTCGGTAATGAAGGGTGATTGTAGGGAGTTGTTAAAGAGCGAGGTAAGGCCCGGCGTGGTTCTCGCTGCCCGTTTACAGGAGTGGTGTGGAGTCCTCGGATCATTTAAGAACCGATCTTAAGTGCCGTTTGGCCAAGTCTTACCGTGCGGCCACATGTCCTTTGTGGGAAGGACTTGACATACCCGACCTGAACTAGCATGGACCCGTGGGCAGTTAGTAGTGTGCAGATGGGGTGGTGTAACCCTTGTAGAGAACAAAGACAGTAGTAAGCGAGGTATTGTTCGCCACAAAGTTGGAACACCAACCTACTTGTAGCGATGTTACTGACTCAAGTTAGGTTTGGGATATGTCCTTTGGACAGGTTCATGGCTGGGTTCACACCGGCGAAGGGTCTCGTTGTACTAGCTCTGGTAGTATGCAGTGCACGGTATGCCCAGGGTGACCTACATCGTGTGGGTAAAGCCATATCACCTCTGCAGAGGGTTAAAACTATTCGAATAGCCGTGTCCGCGGTCATGGACGAACTTGGTTAGGCCACACTAAAGTAGTCTGGCTTTCTGAGCCCCAAAAAGGTTTCTGGGTTATGGGTTTAAGGACGCGAACCGTCGTGTTCGCAGGGCAGTTTGCCAAGTTCCCGTTGTAGCGGGAAGTGTGAAGAAGGGTTTCCCCATGGACTCGGGCAAACCCTAGAATCCCCGTAAGTACGAGGGAGCTGTGTCTCCCTGAGGAACCAGGTGATTGGGAACCCCGTAAGTATGAGGTGAGCAGCGTCTCCCTGTGGAACCGGGCAAGTACCGTGCTTTGCCGTTGTAGCGGAAAGCACAAAAGTGAACTCCCCGTTGGAGCGGGCTGAGTATTTTGAGCAAATACTTTATCTCGCTGTGTCGAGGTGTTTTTGATAAAATCGCTTTTACATCTATGTACTTAATTCCAATGCAAACTTACTTTCTCGCACAACATGAAACTTAGGATAGAGCCATGTTATTGATAAATTTCGAGCATGTTCATATCTATATTAAACTCCCCGGCGGAGTGCTTGCGAGTACATTCAATGTACTCACCTGGCTTGTTATGTGGCCAGACGAAGAGGAGGATTACCAGTCTGGCGATAGCGACAGCGACTTCGATGCGTAGGGTTTCTCCCCAGTCTGTTGCCTGTGGTTTGGCATACTGATGGGCTATCCACCGTATTTTGTTCCGCTGCTGTTTAATTCGGCCAATAGGCCCGGTTTGTATGATCTAAAGACCAAGTATGGTTGATGTTTGTAATAAATGATGTATGGCATGGTTATGTTATCAAGTACTTGTGTGTATCGACTATTGATCCAGGGATCGATACAGTGAACAGAAGGGTTTATCCGGCCTTAAAACTGGGTACTCCACAGCTTGGCATAGGGGGATGATCGTGTCATATGGGTAAAGTGTACAAACTCTGTAGAGTTCAAACTAATTGATTAGCCGTGTCCACGGTTATGGACATCACATGACTCATTCTTGATGAAAAGGACCTGTCCCTCTCCCACTTGCTATTTCCCTCTACCCCTTTGCTGTTGAATCCTATGGTCGAGCTAAGGCGGGAGTCCTTGCTCGAGTGTGTTGGTCGTGGACCACAACTGTTGAAAATCACCCCTGATAATAAAATTGATTTATATCAAAATGCTGCATTTAAATCTATTAAAGTAATTCAACTAAAAGATTGCTTTACGCAACTAAGCCATAAAGCCTTCCTTTGAAGTCTTGCATATAGTATGGTAGGACCATCTGCCGCCAGGTGGCTTACTGAGTACGCGAAGTACTCAACGTGCATGTTTTGTGGTGGTGTGCAGAGGAGTATGCTGAAGAAGGAGCTGATGAAGACTTCTTCTTTGATAAGCCCGAAGAATAGGTCGCATGGCTTCCGTCAATTGCCTGTGGCACGGATGGAGCCGCTTCGCTTTTATTTTCTGCTATTTCCTCTGATGTAACAATGTCGTTAAGACATGGAACTATGTAAGCCACGTGGCATATCGTACTCAAGTTAAGTTTTTAAACTTTGAATGCATGCAATGTTATTCATTTCGCCTACGTATCGTCAGCGTGATCCTGGACTGACGAGGATATACACAGGGTGGGTCTAGTAGTTGAAACTAGATTCTCATAAGAAGTGGTATCAGAGCATGCATTGACCCTAGGCACGTGACCTTAGCTTAGAATGGACAGACTTAAGGATTATGTTATGAAAATATTACTTACAAAATTATTAAGTCTCTTTTGCAATTTTATCTCCTTTGCTCTCACTTCTCCCTCTTATACAAATTTTGAAAATGTTACTTACTTCTTCTTCTTTTCAAAATAGTGTTTTAGATGGCTGCTCGGACCGTAGCGAACATTGAAGAGGAGAATGTTTTCGGCAAGCTGCTTGGAGGGATGATGCAGTAGGTGGGCCTCTCGGAGATCGACATCTCGGGTTACGAGTACCCCCTTCCCACTGGGGAGTCTAGCTGGTCGCTTACCATCAAGATGCCACCCCGTAAAGAACCTGCGGGAAGACTTATTGAGTTCTCAGTTAAGGGAAACAGCTGGGCAGACGCTGTTGAGCAGGCGGCTCAGCGGGCTCTTCGCGCGGTGGCTAACTACTACCGCCTGGACACTACTGTGGAAACAGCTATAGCCGCCACATTATCAGTGACGCGCATAAAAAAAACATGTCACTGGTAATCCGAAAAATTACCAGTGGCGGCGCCAACTGTCAAGCGTCACTGGTAAATAATTACCAGTGACGAGCCGCTATTACTGACCGTCACTGGTAACGTAGCAATTACTAGTGGCGGGCGCACAGAGGAGCTCGTCACTGATATATTATACTCCAGTGACATGCGTACCAAAGAGCTCGTCACCGATACGATTTCCCGCCAAACTTGCTCCTGGCCTGCATACCAGTGGCGGGCGCACGTTCAGCTCGTCACTGGTACGTTGTTTACCAGTGGCGGGCCTGTATATGTGCCCGTCACTGGTAACCTGGCCTATAAAAAGCATCAGCGAGCTCGCTGCTGGCCAGTCGTAGCTCCACTGGCCAGCAGCGAGCTCGCCGGTCGCCTGCACGTCTGCCGCCGCCGTACGCGCCCCTGGTAGTGTTCCTGCCCTCCAAAATCTTCCCCCACCTCCCCTAGCTCCCTTGCCATCTCTCTCTCCCTCCTAATCTAGCTAGATCATCCTGATCATCACCTCTAGCTAGCTCTCCCCCAAATTTGCTTCAACTGCAGGCCCCCAAACCTCTCCCTCCATAGCTTAGCTCTCTAGTTTTCAGGAAGAATCAATGTTCTAATGAACCATGCAAGATCTCACCTTAGTTGATTATGATCAGTGAGATGAATTCGATCTGTACATTGCTTCAATTGATATATGAGTAATTATATTTCTTATGCACTGAGGCAGAATCACATATGTGTAATTATGTATACATTGGTTCATATATGTGTAATTATGTTTCTTATGCACTGAGGCAGAATCATATATATATGTGTAATTATATATGACTGTTGCTTATGTATACATATATAAATGTTTGTGTTAAACTGTCACGTACTGCCTCCGTCGATCATATGAAATGAGAAATGAAATGTGTAATGCTACGACATCGATCGTACGAGATGAATATTTGTGGAATGGTTTGTGATCCGCCATCGAGCGATCATTTTGACAAAATTGTTTAGACATTGCTTGTGTGGTACCGGCCATCGAGCCGAGGCAACGTTTGTTGCTCTTTGTTAACACTTGAGCTGTCAATGTTTTGTCAAAATGTTGCTTCGTCAATGTTTTGTCAACGTTCGACATACTCGATTTTAGTTATTTTAGCAAAGGTCATGCCGAAATTTTCTATGGCTTGGTACTAAATAATTGTCGTATATCTTAATTAGGTATTGGACGATCGATGGATCGAAATTGGATGTATGATGGCGATCAAAACAGTAAAAGTTTCCATACATCCTTGAACGAGTTCTTTGATTTCGCCGAACGAGATATGGTACGAAAGGGTGCCACGAAGATATGCTGTCCGTGTCGTGACTGCAAAAACTTGAAAATGTACGAAAGAAATCTGGCTTTTTGCACATGCACCTGGTGCGATGGGGTTTCATGGCAGGTTATACACGGTGGAGAAGTCACGTTGAGGAGGATGAGATCGTTGCCGAGGAAGGGTTAGTTGAAGAAGCAGGACATGGGGAGCTGGAAGCAGAACAGTTGGGTTACGAAGATGTCGGAGGACACGAAGAGGCCGAAGCGGATACGCGAAGCACGGGGGACAATTTGGCCGGAATGGTCCAGGACCGTCATGTGCAAGAGCAGGTTGTGAAAGAGACGAATAACGATAGTGCTACTCGTACAGAGGCTGCCAAGTTGGAGACACTGGTGAAAGACTCCGAGACTCCCTTGTATCCCGGTTGCAATCCCGAGTACACCCGGCTTTCAGTCACGCTCGAACTTCTAAGACTCAAGGCACTCCACAACAGCACGGACACAAGCCTCGATGAGACATTGGAGTATCTCGAAAAAGTTCTACCAGAGGGGACTTGGCCCGTGGTCGTATGGATGTACTCAATCCTTTTGGAAAGATGAGCAGCAGGCACAGCACTTGGCCCATGGTCGTATGGATGTACAACCTCCCTCCGTGGCTCTGCATGAAGCGGAAGTATCTACACCTGTCCATGCTAATTCAATGGCCACAGCAACCAGGGAATGATCTGAACGTGTATCACCAACTACTGAAGGAGGAGCTAGATACACTCTGGGCTGAACCAGGGGTCCGGGTCTGGGACGCTCACGAAGGAGACTACTTCAATATGAGAGCTATGATGATCACAACGGTACAAGACTATCCCGCTTATGTATATCAATCCGGCCAGGTTTGCCACGGATACCAAGGATGTGTTAAGTGCATGGAAGATACAACAAGTCGTCACCTACCATGCTCTCACAAAATCATGTACATGGGCCACCGAAGATGGCTTCAACAGGACGACCCGTGGAGACAAGAAAAAGAAAAGTTTGACAATACGATTGAGACCCGAGGACCACCACGTAAGAGGAGTGGGGAAGAAATATATGAGATGTTGAACTCTTGGGGCGAGTGCCCTAGGGCGGGAAAGAAGCAGAAGAAGGTAAAGCCGCTGGGAGGCGTATGGAAAATGAAATCTGTATTCTGGGACTTGCCTTACTGGCCTTTTCTCGAGACGCGTCACTGCATAGATGTCATGCATATTGAGAAAAATGTGTGTGAGAGTGTGCTTGGTCTCTTGCTCCACATGGCAGACAAGACAAAGGATGGGCTGAAGGCACGAGCTGACTACGAGGAACTGGGGATAAGACGAGAGCTGTGGGCCAAGGAGGAGAAGACCAAGTTGGGCAGGAATGTTACGAAAATCAAGACGGACTGTCCCGCCGCTTGCTGCACTCTAAGTACAGACGAGCTTGATAAAATCTTCAAATGCCTCAAAGGTGTCAAAGTAACTTCTGGCTACTCGGCAAACATACAGAGATTTCTAGACATGCAGAACCACAAACTAATCGGTATGAAGTCTCATGACTGTCACGTGATGATCACGCAGATACTTCCGGTTGCAATTAGAGGGCTAATGGAGCCATGGATCCGCAAGACACTGCTTGACCTCTGTAACTTTTTCGACATTATCTCTCAGAAGTCCATCACTAAGAAGAGTTGCCGGCGACTGCAGGCGGAGATCATTGTCATACTATGCGAGCTTGAGATGTACTTTCCGCCCGCATTCTTCGATGTCATGGTTCATCTCATGATCCATATCGTCCCGGAGATCATCGACCTAAGTCCCGTATTCCTACACAACATGTACCTGTTGGAAAGGTTCAATGGGGCCGTCAAGCGATACGTTCGTAACAGGTCTCATCCGGATGGGAGCATCATCCAGGGCTTTCTCACGGAGGAGAGCGTCGAGTTCTGCACGGATTACATAAAATTCGACAAACCTATAGGCGTGCCTGTTAATCGGCACATTGGCAGGCTCGATGGCGTAGGTCACTGACACGAAAAGAAGGATTTACATGTGCACAGTGACGTACCGAACCGATCAGACGATTACGTCAGAGCGCACACAGTAGTGTTACAGCACCTACAGTGGTCCGGCCTTATGTTATTCAGTACATGGCAACGTTAAAACAAAGCACGGCACAAGAAAGACCGAAGCGGCTCTCATGAAAGAGCACAACGCTACGTTCGCCAGGTGGCTAAAAAACTACTTTGACGAACATGGCTTCTCAAAAGATGATGACGTAGCACGGACGGTGTTCCACGTGGCACAGGGACCCCTGATGAAAGTCGGGACATACCAAGCATACGATATCAACGGATACACATTCTATACAGAGGCACAAGACCAGAAGAGTGTGTACCAGAACTCTGGGGTGACGATGGAGGCCCTAACCGGTAAGAAAAATGACAGATACTACGGTAGGCTCGAAGAGATTTGGGAACTTGACTACACCGTAACCAAGATCCCCATGTTCCGGGTAAGATGGGCGAAGAATGTCGAAACGGAAGACTGTTTCACTACCATGATCATACCGAAAGCAGTTCCTATTGAGACAGTAAATGTGAAAGCGATCAGTGCCAAAAATGAGCCGTGGGTATTAGCTAAACAAGTGGCCCAATGCTTCTACATAGCCGACCCGACGAGGCCAAGCCGTCATGTCATGAGGAGGGGCAAAAGGAGTATCGTTGGAATCGATGGAGTCATTGACGAAGAGGACTACGACCAATTTGACGACCCGGATACGGAAGAAGACAATGACGATGCTAACAATTGGCCACGGCCTAGCAGAAGGAGCAGAACTACATGTCCCGCCGTGCGTCCCTTCAAACGACGAAGTCACTCCGAGGGGCTAACCTATATTAGGAAGAAGACCAAGACTACCGTTGAGAAGAGTGTAGAAGAGTGAGAAGTTTGTCGAAGTATGTGCTCCAATTGTTGTAATATAATGACACCATACCTTCTTTATGTATATAACAAGCGTATTTTATGTTAATTCTATCTATACTCACAAAGTAATCATAACGCAAAAATTACTAAACTGATAAGTACATTTATGCTATATGATTCCAGAAGATCCAAACAAATTTTATTTGAAGCCAAACTCAATTAGCACGAAGATCTCTAGATTCCTCGAAAGATAAGTTAATTAATCGCAAGAAAAAATTATGTATGTTAATAAAAGAATTTGAAAATAGAAATGATGAAGTTAAAGTGGCTGGGCATTTTCAAAGCAAGTGTGTCAACAACATATCATATTTACTTCTATAGTGAATTGCAGTGTTCCTGTCCTTCTGAGGTTTCTCTTTAAAAAAAAAGCTATCCACGATCACACTGCGAAATCTGAATAGACTACCATGTTGACATTTAAAACCGTGTGCATGATCTTAACACCCACCTTGATAGCTTACCTTGTTCCATATGCAACCTTTGTACACCAGTGCTAAATAAGAGATCGAGAAGCTCAGTGAAAATCCTTCTGGCGAGCTAGCAAGCTTTGGTGCTATGTGCATGGTTTGATCCATTTTCAAAAGATGCAAGAAAAATTGGTATAAGCTGAAAAATTTACCAATGACGAGCAAACTATAGACTCCATCACTGATAAACACATTACCAGTGACGAGCCTCCCTTCCCGCTCATCACTGATAAAAAATTTATCAGTGACGAGCACGTACTCAACCCGTCACCGATAAAATTTACTAGTGACGAGCTTCCATTCCCGCACGTCACTGATAAGTACCCCCATATAAACCTCCCTGCGTGGGACTTGAGGAAAAATTCCCCAAATCCCGCGCGCATGCCCTACTTCGCAAATCTCCCCGCCGCCGCTGCTTGCCTCCCCGCCGATGTCTCGCCTCCCCGCCGGTGCTCGCCTTCCCGCCGGTGCTCGCCTCGATCCCCGCCGGTGCTCGCCTCCCGCATGTAGCTCGCCTCCCCGCCGGTGCTCTCCTCCCTCGTCCAGAGCTCCCCGCTGCAGGCGCCCGACGTCGCCGCCGCGCGCGCCCCCGTCGACGAGTTCGACCCCGTCGACACCGGCAGTGACCTCGAGTCCGACGGTCAGCCTCCCATCTCCTCCCCTCCCCTCTCTTCCCCTGATAACTTGGATCGACTCACATGATATATATGCTATGCCACTAGATTTGATTCCTTTGTGCTGTGAATGATCGGTTGAACTGACAGATACAATAAAATGGACAATATTCTCATCAAAGTTGTAGGTTTGCTTTGAGATGTTTGTTGTTCAGTCTTTCTTTTGACACTTCACAAAATCCAGAAAGTTTCCGTAAACGGTGACTAGTTTTCCAGCAGACTACTTACAATGGAATGAGTAGTTTCACTGAAATACTGGTGGAGAGGATATAATATTTAGTATGTGCTGTGGCTGTTTTATGCAACAACAAAAAAAGTGCACACGGATTTAGCTTTACATGATTTTGGATAAATTATTGGTCATGTTGGGCTGAGAACTGACATCATAATTAGCATATGATCCTTCAAAATTTGGAAGACAAGCAAATGATACTTTGATTCGGTGGATCTGTGGTGATGTGAGATGTGCATGAAATGTATTTCATATATGTGAATGTGAGATATGCTTGTGGTACCGGCCGTCGAGCCGAGGCAACAATCGTTGCTTTGTTTATTTTTTCAGGGAAACTGAGTTCAACGTTTTGGCGAAATGTTGCTTCGTCAACATTTTGTCAACGTTCGATACTCAATTTTGCATAATTTTAGCAAAGGTCATGCCGAAATTTTGAATTTTCAACAATTTATTTCAATAACCTGCCAAATTTTGAAATGTTTTATCTAATATTTCAAAATCTCAATTGCAAAGAAAACTTTTATTATTTTTTTAGCCTCTCATGAAAGGTTTCATAAGTGTTGTTTCCATTATTTTTTTTAGCCTCTCATGAAAGCTTTCATAAGTGTTGTTTCCGTTAATTTTTGTTTATCAAGTTTAATACCATTTAGTCCGAAAATGGCCGAAAGTACTCCCTCTTCGTCGCGGACACCAACGGATGCCCCGGCGTCGTCCCGAGATATCGAGGGGCGTGCGGAAGCTCCCCGGGACCTGGCCATCGTCGACGACCCTGCTGCCGGGGATAACAACGAGTACGATTCGTCCCACGATGAGTCGGACGAAGAGTTAGACGTGCAAAAGAGTCCGGCGGTGCTGAAGACGCGACCGATCGTGACGAAGGGACCGGCCATGAATACGAGACCGGTATTGAAGAAGAACAGGCGGACGGGGCTCCACCAGCCAAGCGAAAAAGGCGGCTCGCACCTAGGAGACCTAACAAGTTGAGTACGGACACCTTCGTAATCACTCGAGTGGACGATCTGGGTAAACCAGCCAGTCCTGTAAAAGCTGCACAGGGGTACTCAAGCGCCGTAGGCTGCATCCTGCGTGAAACCGTGAAGATCACAACCCCCGATATAAGGACGAAAGAAATCGAGCATCTTCGAACTCTCCTCTTAGACAGGCTATTCAGCAGGTATTCCGTCCCGGAGGCCGACAAAAATAGTCGCGACGAAAGCCCTGAGCATGATGTCCAAATCCTTGAATACCTGGCGATACCGTGCCAATAAAATGAAGGATGAAGACTTTGAGACCGTGATAAAGCCGAAATGGCCTACGATAGATGAGGCCGACTGGACCGAGTTCATTCAAACTCGCTCCGGCGATGAATTCAAGAAGTTGAGTGATTGGGGGAAGGACATGTGGGGGAAGATCGTGGGTGACCACAGACTCGGCAGCCGTGGTTACCAAGGGAAGAAGCCAAAATGGGACAAGGAGGATGCAAGGTTGATTGCGGCTAGGAAAGAACCCCCTTTCTCGGACATCCAGCCAGGGCGCGGAAAGGATTTTGTGAGGGCCCGCGCAAAATTTGACCAGCGACGGGGGAACCGATCTTCACGCACGAGAAAATGAAGGACGTGCATGAAGAACTGGTAACCTCTGAACCCATTTTACTTTATTTGTCCTACGTAGATTAATTTCCTAAAGATTACGTTTCTAAATGGTTCATGTTACTTGCAGAAAAAGCTGAGCCAGCAACCTGAGAGCTCCCAGGACTCTGTCGATACCGATAGGTGGCAAGACCCTATCAACAAGGCTCTCGGGAAGCCGGAGACTCATGGCCGCGTGATGGGCGTCGGGTATGGGGCTCGATGGGCTGATTACTGTCCCCAAACCCGCGAGGCTGCCCGCGAGAGGAGGAAAGCGAAGCAAGATAAAGAATTCGATGCACGAGTGGAGGCGGCGGTGAAACGTATATTAGGGCCTATATATGAGCAGCTACAACGTCCACCCATGCATCCTTGTACGCAGCCGCCGCCCTATAATCTGGATACGCAGCCGCCGCCCTTCACTGCTGCAAGGAGTAGTAGCGCCCTCTGTCTCGGGCATTGGCCCCGGGTCGCCAAATTCAATCGATGGCCTAACGGTAAGCGTCGTCGGCTCAACAAATCGTAACGGTGTCGTACAGATTTCGTTGTTTGGACTCTAACATCGATGACCTGTATATATGTTCCGCAGGTGATAACTCCGTGCCATCTCCAGACCCAAGTACTCGGCTCGATGGTGACGGTCGCGTACGGTCAAGTCCACCCAATAACGCCAGAAAACAGGATGCACTGTGTGGATTTACCACCAAACATGGCGAGGGTGGAGTTGACTAAGGTGGTCGGCACCTTTGAGGACTTGGTTTTGAATGACCCCCCTGAAGAGGGATACAAAAAGTTAGGAGCCTGCAAGGGGTTTTTTCTTAGGTGGCCGAAGGACGCGATAAAGTGGATTGAGACCTCCAATCGTCTAGCACCTTCGCCGAGCCACACCCACAGTCCATCAGCAAGACCATCTCCTTTGGGTATTTGCGCACCTCTATCCTACAGGGATCTGAAGATGGAGGATGCCGAGGAGGGCGCGGAGCATGGCATGCCTTGTGACGAAGAGGCACGAGAATTTGTAGATACGCCGCCACCCAAGCATGACGAGCAAGCCCAGACGAAGTTGACTCCTAAAACACTCATGGGCGCAGCCAAAGAAGCGATGGCCGGTCAGAGGGCCGTATCTCTGGATACGCAGTGTACGAGCAAAAAAGGGGTGAAGAAGACACATGCTAGCACCGGTACTTACGATAGACAGGGTGAGGCGAGGTTGAAGAAATCCTTAACCTACGCAGCATCTTCCCAATCAGGACAGCGAGCAACGGGTCGTCAATGGCGGGCCTATCACATCCCGGGTCACCCCATGGTACCAAAGGATGAGTTCGACGTCCTCCCGAACGAAATGAAGATTCTGCATGAGAACATTCGAGAGCTGGAATTAGGACCCGATGAAACTAATGTCTCGTATTACACGGCGAAGGTGCCAGAGGGTTTCCATTTCGTCGAGCAGTATCCCGCGGACAAGTTCTATCTAGACTTTGCGGAGATCTTCGGCATGTTCAACCTTTATCGGTGAAGCATCCTTCGTCAGGCTATGGGACGCTTCACCTAACCAGAGAGATCAGACGCCTGAAGATTCTCGATGTTGCAATAGCAGATCCGTATCACATGCACAAGAACAACGTTCGCTCCCAACAAGGTAGAGAGATTATGAAAGAATACCTCGTGAGTGCGATGATAGCGCATAAGGGCAAGGAATACCTACTCATGCCCTACAATCCCTTGTAAGTCCTTCTCTACTTTGTGCTTTCGTAAATTTCTCTTTTGCTTGTGCACCTAGCCAACTTCGTGGGTTAATATTGGTTTGTTCACATGTCTGTGCAGCGACCACTGAATCCTCTTAGTGCTAACGCCGAAGGAAAGCAAGGCTTATTACTATGATTCCATGAAGAGGGTGAAGAAAGACTACACCCTGCTCAAGAAAGTTCTAGATGATGCTCTCTTCGACTTTGCACACAAGGGAGGAGGAGGAACTATGGTAAAAAGAAGTGGTGGTCCACGCTTCAAACACGTGACCGATTTCTGTTGCAGATAGCAGCCGGAGAATAGTGTGACGTGTGGCTACTACGTCTGCTGCCACATGGACGACTTTGTACGGGCGCGGAACACGTTTCGCAAACATCACGACTTACGCAAGTGGAGTAATAACCTCGAGCACAAGCCATATGACTAGAAGCAAGAGTTTGCATGCCTCCAGAATGCGTTTGCGAATATCATCAACAAGGACGTCGTCTCGGATACGGGGCTTTTCTACGCCGGCAATGACTCTAGGGAGGAACATGCCGCTCGCTCAGAGCAGCGAGTTCGCCAAATCCTGACCCAAGACGACGCATTCGCCAACATGCAGCTAGGCCCTAGAGGAGGGAAAAAAGCGTGAAGATAGGCCCTAGAGGAAGGAAAAACATTGCATATGTATTGTGTTTGTGGTCGTGTATTCCGGAACTGGTCTACTTTGTACGCTTGTGGACATACTTACGTATTGGCACTTGTTATTTTCGTAGTCGGTTTGACTGATCTACTTATATATTGCGAATATATTGTCTTTGTGGTTTGAAGTTGCACGGCGATATATACTGTGATATATGCGTGCTACTCTGAATATTAATTGCTGATTGCACATATAAATGTAATTATTAATTATTAATTGCTGATTGTACATATAAATACAATTATGAATAATTGTACGTCCTCGTCGACGAGGCGACGCCGGGACTCGCACGCGCCAGCCAGCGTGTGGCATGGCAGCGGCGGGAACCGGGCCGACTGTCGTGCATCGGGTGAGCTTTCGGTAGGGACGTGACCGCGGAGGGCCACGAGCCTTTATCGTGTGCGACATCCGAGACCAAGAGCGCGAGCGAGGTGGCCATGGAAGCACCGGGCACGTAGGATGCCGACGCAACGAGGCAACGCCGCAAGCGCTATTAGGCCACAGCGGCACGCCCTAGGGGCGCCCGCCGTGAGGCAATCGTGTATGAAGCACCACTTCCCGTGGGTCGGGTACCAGCATGCAAGCACTTGTCGAGAGAGCGGTATGGTTACAGCCGCAACATTGATGGGACACAGGCGCCAGCAGTCGGCCGCACAATGGCGGGGGTCCTACCGGCAGTCACGGGTCCAAGACAACTCATGCGCTTCGTAGCCGCAGCGGTCAGGCCGTCCAAGCATCCCCCGGCACGGAGCACAGGGGGTCTACTAGGAGGACGGCGACCGAAGGTCCACAGCGCGCGGGAGTTACACCGGCAAACGGTACCATCGTCCGTGCAAAATTTCCTAGAGGCAACATGCTGCCGCGGCAGCAAAAAGGGCCGTTTCTACTGCCGCGGCAGCACCTTGGTACCTCCTTCCCCACACTACACCCAAGGGGTACACCCCCCCTCAGGACCCCTGGAGTACATAGGGGCTGGAGAGCGCCACAGTTGACGCGATCCTGCCGCGGCAGCGAAAATGGCTATTTTTGCTGCCGCGGCAGCAGCGCGTCAGCACCGTGATAGGGCCTACTCATAACAGCAGTGACGTGCGGACTGGAGAGCTCGTCACTGCTGTAGATCTTAACAGTGACGGGCAGCAACTACAGCACGTCACTGGTAGTTATCTTACCAGTGACGGGCTCGCACGAACGCCCGTCACTGATAAATAGATCACTAGTGACGAGCACACAGCCCGTCACTGATAACCACTTACCAGTGGCGGATCACCAGTGACGGGTCTGCCCGCTCGTCACTAATGGGCTTTTTAGGCCCGTCACTGGTGGCCTTTTCTGCAGTAGTGGGACCTGGCAGGCACCCCGTACTGTTTCTTCCCGAGGCGGAGGACCGACTTCATGATTCGTCCCGGGCGCAGCATTGTTGGAGAGGCTGATGAGACTATTGCCTTGATGGCTACTCTGGTTCAGGCACTGGAGACCTGTGCCGGAAACCTGAAGCACGAGGCCGACACTCTTGTCATGGAGAAGATGATGAGACTCGACGAGATCGAGATGCTGAAAGAGAAGATTCCGAGGGTACCGGAGCCAGAGATCGGTACTACCCAGCCCCGCGGCCCTCGCATCAGGCGCACAGCTCGCAAGTCTGTGCCTCGCCACCATGTGCAGATCAAGATGGACTGGTTTGAGGAGCCTTTGGAGCTGCTTCCCCTACCAGCCCCAGTGCAGCCAGCCGCATACCCAGTACCCATATCTTCTTGGGTCCATGAATGTTAGCGGTTGAGACATTGTTAGATGTGTCAAATACATTGGGTGCAAGGTTAGCAATGTGATCTTTGCGTACCCAAATGGTTTTGCTAGAAGTCACATCTCTACTCTTGTGCCCAATGAATTTGGCATATACTTTACCCTTTTGGGTTTTAGCTAATCTATAGTTGGCATTATGGTTAGCATGCATGGATGCATAATCTTTACTAGCATAGCCACTAAAGTGAGTGAGATCGATATTCTTCCCTCTTCCAAGCATCCATTTGGTCTTGGGATATTGCTCGGGTCTCCATTTGGTTCCATTCGAGTTGTAGCTTGGGATGAAGCCTAATCCTTCTTTCTTCAAATTCATTGATTGCTTGCTAAGAAGCTCTCTCAGAGATTCGCTTCCTTTACGGCACTTGAAGAAGCCAACTTCAGGGATGGTCTTCATCCTAGCATTCTCACTCATAACATCTATAGTCTCCTTAGATGGAGTGTTAGGGGAACAAGAGACCATAATAGCATTTGAAGATGGAACAGTTGATGCAATGCATTTTAAACATGGAGGATTAAAGCCTTCTTGATCTTCACTAATTTGTTTGGCAATGAGAGAATTATTCTCAAATCTAAGTTCATCATGAGCCACTTTTAGAGACTCAAGATCTTGCTTCTTGTTGAGGAATTCAACTTCAAGCTTCTTATGATCCTCTACTAGTGATTCATGAGCCTTAGTGAGATCAAGGTGTTTTGACTTGAGTTTGTTCAACTCACGAGTCAATTCCTTATTCTTCTCCATCTCATCAACAAGCAAATTCTCTTGATCTTCAAGAATAATTTCTTGTTCCATGACAGTTTTAGCAAGAGTTCTATAGCTAGGTTTTATGTTCTCTAATTCTTCACTCATGAGGTCATCATCACTATCATCATAGTTGGGATGTTTTGAAGTTACCTTGGACCCTTTAGCCATGAGGCAAGTGGGAGACTCGTTGTCGCTTGGCAAGTCGAAGAGTGACCGTGCCTTTGTCGGTGAAGACCATGCGAGTCCTGCCATCCCTGTTTCGGAGTCCGAGGTAGAAGCTTCGGAGCTTGAGGAGTCGCTTGCGTTTGAATCCCACTCCTTGCCAAGATAGGCTTTAGCCTTGTACTTGTTCTTCTTGTAGTGTTTGGCCTTGGAATGATGCTCCTTCTTGTGAGACTTCTCCTTCTTCTCATCGTTGTCTCCCTTGTGACCTTTCTCTTTTCTTTTGTCCTTCTTGTGAAGAGGACAATTGGCGATGAAGTGACCTGTCTCCCCACACTTATAGCACTTTCTCTTCTTGGGATCTCTTGAGGAGGAGCCTTCTTTTCTTCTCAGTTCGTACTTCTTGAATCTTCCACCCTTTTGGAACCTGTTGAACCTTCTAACCAAAAGAGCAAGGTCCTTCCCAAAAGAGTCTCTTATCTCTACTTCATCACTTGATTCTTTATATTCTTCTTCAGATGAGGAATCTGTCTTCTTGGCCTTCAAGGCAATGGCTCTTCGAGATCCTAATCTTGTAGAGTGCAGCTCTTTCTTTTCTTCAATGATCATCTCATGAGCATTGAGTCTTCCAAGAGCTTGAGAGGGAGTCAAAGACTTGAAATCTGCTCTTTCTTGAATGAGTGTGCACAAGGTGTCATACTTTTCATCAAGAGACATGAGGAGCTTCTTGACGATGACAGTGTCAGTGATGTCTGTTGCACCCAGTCCTCGAAGCTCATTTGTGATGGTTGTGAGTCTTGAGTAGATGCTTTGGACTGACTCTTGATCTGAACCTCTGAACCTGTTGAATTGGCTTCGAAGAACATCAGTTCTGGAGGCCTTGACTGACTCTGTGCCTTCATACACTTCTTCAAGCGTGTCCCAGATCTTCTTCGCGGTTCTGAGAGTGCTGATTCTTCCAAACTCATCATCGCTCAGTGCGCCGAAGAGTATGTCACAGGCTTGAGCGTTCAGCTGCTTCTTCTTCTTGTCAGCATCAGTGAGTTGATCTTCATTGGCGACATCACATCCATTCTCAATGATTTTCCAGATTTCGAAGTCAATTGCTTCAAGATGCATCCTCATCGTGTGCTTCCATCCTGCATAGTTAGTCCCATCGAAGATAGGTCTATGTGAAGAACTTCTATAGTTCCCGGAAGTCGACATACCTTTCTCCTTGGTGGTTAAACCAAATCAATAGCAAGAGGAGACCTTGCTCTGATACCAATTGAAAGATTGAGGTTTATCGACTAGAGGGGGGGTGAATAGGAGATTATCAAATTTTAACAAATTTGTTGCTTAGCATGCAATAGTGAAGCAGTTTATAGATGAAGCAGCAGAAAAGAAATAAGATTCAACTCTAGTAAAGAATAACACAAAGTAAAGAGCAGGAATCGAAGACAAGAGGATTTAACCCGAAGTTCAAGTTGTTGGCAACAACTCTACGTCTTCGTTTGGAGAGGCTGAGCACTTAGCTCCGAAGACACACAGTCTTCACCTTTTTCTCCTTGAGCTTGTGTCCACTTAGGATCTGCTCAACACTCTTGGTGGATCTTGAGGTGATCTCCGGACCTTCACAAACTTTGGAGGCTATTCCACAAGTTGGAGCTCTTCCAAGACGCCTAGCCGGCTAGGAGATGCCAAATCTCCAAGAGTAACAGCTCAGATCTGCTAGGCTCGAAGAAGCTCCTGCTTGAATGCTCAATCCAAGTCTCGAATCTCTCGAATGCTTTCCTCTCTCAAAGGGGATCTCAAGGAGTCAAAGAGGAAAGGGAACACACAGTGGAGAGAATGTCTTTTTGCGCTAAGTGTCCTCCCGAGCCCGCAGGGGGTCGGGGCTATTTATAGCCTGTCTGCAGAAAAGAGTCGTTGGGCTCAGAGATTCTCTTCCGGTGCAACCGGAAGACGAACCCGGTAGCACCGGGATTCAAACCAACGGTCAGATCTGAGGAACAACAGATGCACAGCGAAATGCTTCACCACGAAGGCAGTAGGTCCGGAGGAAACGCGGTCACACCAGGATTGAAGAATGTGCTCACCAGAGCAACTTCCAGAAGCAAATCCCGGTAGTGCCGACTTTGAGGGTGGTTGTGCCGGGTATGAAGAAATGGCGCATTCTTCCTCACAGAGAAGAAAAACGGCTCAACCAGAAACATAACCCGGTACATCCGCTTCAACGGAAGACATAAGTCCAGAAGGGGTTCTCGGTGCAGCCGGAAGCCAGAACCGGTGCAACCGCAGACACATGAAGAATAGGACTTAGTCTGAGACAAACTTGGTCCTAAGTCCAGAAGAGATTCCCGGTGCAACCGGAAGACAAAACCGGTGCAACCGTAGACAACTCAGAAATAGACTTAGTCTAGGGCATCAAACGACCTAAGTCCAGAGAGGATTCGCGGTGCAGCTGGATATGAAACCGGTGCAGCCGAAGACAAACGAACAGGACTTGGTCTAGGGCAACAGAAGCATATTCCGGTAGCACCGGACTTCCAAACCGGTCATACCGGTTTCCGGAATATGAAACTAGGGCAAACCCTAAGCGGCAGGGTTCCCTAACTCTCCAACACAGAGGCCATTCTCGGCAGCACCAGATTCAAGACCGGTCGTGCCGCAATTGAAGCTCTTCAAGGTTGAGACTACTCAGTCCTCAAACCTTGCAACAGAGGCCAATCCCGGTACAACCGATTCTTCAAACCGGTACAACCAAGAGTCACTGTCTGTGTTTCAGAAAGAGATTTCAAAAGGATTTCTTTGATATTTGGACTGAGCACTTAAGAAGATCCTTCCTAGAGCATAACTATCTGACCCCTCTTAATAGGCGGCTTGTCCTATAGACTCAAATGATCTTTGATCATATAAACACTAGAAAATCTCCACTAATCTTCTAGATCCAAGCCTTTCTTCAACATCAATTTTTAGGGGTCGTCATTCACTGGTTAAACCAATCACTTGGGGACTAATCACCTGTGTACACTTAGTAAACCATTAGTCCCTTAATCATTTGTCATTAATCATCAAAATCTATTAGGGGCACTAGATGCACTTTCAACCCCCTCCACCCCCTCACCGAGAAATCACTTTATCCAATCTTCAAATACTTTGAAACTGCTAGTTCCCAGTCACCCTTGCTTCCTTGGTAAGAATGGGTAAGAATTTGATAGAGGCTTAAGTGTTGAGCAACTCGATACCCCAATCCTAATAGTTAATAGGAACATTACAAATGTGTTTTTTTTCTTTTTTACTACTAACCATGTCAGGAAATCCCACACTTGAGGGCCTCATTGAGGACTTGAAGGTCACCAACGAGCATCTCGCTCAACTTGAGGGTCCCAAGATCACGCCCTAAGAGAGGGTCAAGACCATAGAGGGTGCACAAGGTGTCTCCAGCGCCACCAAGACATTTTGACACGCTAGTTAATGGCCTACAAGTGCATAGGATCAATTGTAGTGTTTTTGATGAGAAAGAGTGTCGAACACACGAGGCGTTGATTGATTCACTTGGTTCAAATCTGAAATCATGCTAAAAATATTTTAAAAGAAACAATCAAGATGCACGACTACCTTTCTCAAATAGCGGTAAACTTCTAGGATGCAATAGAAACTAAAAAGGGAAATTACTTGAGTTAGGAAATTAAAACTATTTTTGGAACAAATAAAAAAGAAAATAAACTAATATTAAAAGTGCTAGAAGAGGTGTTCTAATAGCTAAAATGAGACATGTGGTATATAACTTCACTACTAGCAATTCTCAAGCAAGTAACAGGATTATGCAACAATAAAGTACCAACTACCAATTTTGAAGATTGAAACATAGGATAATATTACTAGTGCGAAGACCCACATACTACCCTCTTGGATAATATGCCGGTCTATGCCATATTGTAGACAGAGTACCTTCTCATCCACAATACATCATACAGAGTAGCACATCAGAAACATTGCAGTTGTCCATATATTAGAAACTTAACTTACAAACTCGAAATAGAACATAAAGTCTTACAAACTTATTCCTAAAAGTACGGGGAATTTAAAACTGTTGCCATCTTGGCTACAGCAAAAGTCCTATCCACAACTCTCGACTCACTCGGCCTATACCTCTACTCAGTGGAATTCTCGTCGTGGAACTCGACATAGTAGTCGACGTCTTCGTCCTCCTTCGTCGACGCCTACTCTTCGGGAACTTCCTCATCGACTTCGACGTATACCACCTCCGTCTCCGTCGTCGGCTCACAGTCTAATCAAAGGAATTAGAGTAAAGGGATGAGTACAAAAGGTACTCAACAAGTCCAGGAATAGCAAAGAGGTGTTTGATGCACTATCTACTGAGAACAGCAACGCTCTCCAAAGCAAATGCAATTTTGTAAGGAAAGAGAGTCAAGTTTTAATTTAAGAGACTATGATCTCATGCCTTACAGGCTGCTAGTATCCCCGATGGACCCCTTTCCTGCTGCGTTCGCAGTTCCAACCAGGAACATGGAGTGACTCAGCCGCACTTCTTTACACTCTGCAGAGGTGCTCAACTGTACCCACAAACGACCAATAGTCGTGGTGTTCACGTCGTCACATGCACAAGCAGACCATAAGGTCACAGAGCTGTTTCTCTGCCCACTCAGTCATACCCCGCATCGTAGCCCCGCACAACAGGCCAGGTATTACCGATCTCACGTTGATACTACAGATCCAACGTGTTGTGGTTAGCCAACGGCTAACACCACCTTCCCAACAGTTGATACTCCAGATCCAACTATTGAGGTCTTCCTTTCCCGGGAGAGTATGACCTATGGCAAAGGTACTTTGGCTCAGCCCCGTCCACACAAGGTATGTGGTATGTGCGATCACTACGGCGCTTAAGCACAATCGACCATTTGTTGCTTTAACCTTATATGAACAAACCCGTGTGATAAAATCCACCTTCCGATGTGCCCACCTTTCCAGGATTTCACCACCCACCATGATCATGCCCAAAAACCAGCGATTAAATTAAAACAACAATTGGTTCATCTTTAGAAAATAGGTTTTCATTTTGTGCATGTTATAGACGAGAAGGAAATTTTGTAAAATGTTCTCAGCAGATATGAACAATAAACTGGACTTTTCTGGTAACGGATAAGTAGTGGAGTTCGACTAGTTTGCTTGCTGAACTCCGGCTTCTGAAGAAAAAGCAACATAGTCCGATAAGAACTAATCTAAAAGATTCCAAATGTAAATGCAATGACATGGCATTGAATGTATAAGATGTTAAGTGTATTAAAATATTCCAAGGAATATAATGCAATTCTTTTAGACATTCTTTTGAAGATTTAGAATTATTTAAGAGAACGTCCAAACCTTAACCATTGATTCCCTTTGCTTCAAGTTTAACATTTCCTCTCAATCTCTTTTAGTGGATTTAGGATATCAAGTCAATATTTTAGAATTTAACTTAGTGTTTAATTCTCTTTTTAAAAATATATTATATTTAGCTCAATTAAAAATAATTTGTAATTTTGGGATGTGCTTTACTTCCTTTTTAAGAAGGAAGAAATTATTTTAATTTAAATTCCAACTTACATCTCAACCTATATGTATATATATTTATTTTATTTTTGTCATTTTATTTCCCTTCATTTCCAATTTTAAAGAAATAGTGGAATTTGGTTTCAAATCTTCATTTTTCCTTATTATTTATATTTTTTTAACAACTGGCCCACTTGGCCCAACTTTTAATCTACCCTAACCCGCAGCCCTAATTTGGCCCACTCGGCCGTTGCCCTACTCCCTCTTCTCATTTTCTCCTGGCCGACACCCCCGAAGCCTCTCTCTCTCTTCCTCTCCTGGGTGCGCTGCTGCCTCCTCAAGCCCCTGCCAAAAGCGCCGCCGGTCTCTCCCATGAGCTAGTGTGTACTTCCCCCAAATCCTCTCTGCTATTCCCCAATCGCTAGGGTTCCATTCAGAGCGGTCCGATTGTGATGTTTGAAAACTTGCGCTCTTATAATTTGGTTTGGTTCAAATTCTAATTGAGCATTAGATTGACCGGTTGTTAAGCTTGTGCTGGAGATCATTTAACTCCTATGCAATGATCATGGCTATAACCTCGATCATTTGCTCATGCCGAACTCCATTCTGTGGCTAAACTTAGATATACTGATAAGAATAGAGATTTAGCTTGAGCTTAGCTTCCCTTTTTATCTCTGAGTGTAGGATTATACATGCTAATCTGACTATCGAGAATAGATGCCCAACCTGGTTATTAGCTTATTGGTAATAACATTAGCATCTAAGTATCTCTTATTTAAAATTGGTAAGAACAGATGCCATCCTTGATCCAGTTTACTCCATACTGAAGCTTTGGTTGAATTTCAGATTTGCTATTTTAGAAATTAATTTAAGAAGAGCAGATACTGACACTTGATGCTCTTGAACATTGGTATATGGTGAGTGTGTATTTACGTTTATAAACTAGACTCCTAGTTGAAAGTTGCTGATCACTATTAGCATTCTTTTTCTATAAACCAATTTATCTAAACTGGAAGAACAGAAGCTCTACATTTGGTCTTAGCTCCTTTCTGATTTCTACCATATAAGCATGTCAGTTACTCGACTGAAAGAATAGATGCACTGCTTGATGTTAGGCTTAATCTTGTGATAATTTCTTTATTCAAGAAAAGGTTAGAGGAAGGTATTCTGATAAGAACAGATGCTTCATTAGTGACATACTACACCCTGTGATGATCTTTAGCTAAGGATTTTGTTTGAGAAACTTATGGTATTAATTGATAAGGACAGACACTGCCAAGTTATCTACACAATTCCTAGGATGAAAAATAGATTATGAGAGTTCCCCTATGATATCAAACTTTCATCTACTTGCATAACTATGCTGTGATGATCTAGATGGGGTTTTACCTTGTTTCTAAGCTGGACAAGGACTTGGCTTCTTTGGTCTTGCTCCTCTCTTTCCTTAGCTGGCCCTCCTCTTTATTTTGATGGCCTGCTCCTCAGCTTGTCTTCCTGGTCATTGGTGGTCTCCTGAAGCTTGGTTGCTATATTCTAGTTCATTGGTTCAGCTCTTGCGAGAGCTCTGGCGATGGCTTGCTAGTGGTATTTTGTTGGCTGCTACTATACTATTTCACTATGGTTACCTTGGTCATATAGAGACCTTTATGGTTGCTCCCTCGGTGGAAAAATTTTCCACCTCCTGCTTACTCCATAGTTGGCTGTACTGATCTTTTACAAGCATTGGATAACTGAACGGCTTGATCATTTGCTTGGGTTGCCTTACATGCTAAGTTATTTGACCCTGATGGCTAACTATATATTCGATGCAAGTTGCCTTATCTAAGCTAAAATATTGACTCTAGTCAATCTTGGTGGCTTGCTGGATAGCTCATTCGATGGATCAACTTTATCTTTAGAGTTTTGATTTTTTTTTACAAAATCTTTTCTAAAAAGAAAATCCATTGGAGGCAGTGTAGTATAGGAATATTAAAAATAAAATTATTTTTGTTACCTCTCATCTCTTTTCTCCCTATTACAAATATAGAAGATTGTCCGATAAGGGTCTTAACCACGTGGCCCTCTGACATTTTTGAAAACAAAACCAGTTTTACAAAACTATTTTCAAAACTAAAAACTATTTAGGTTTACTCGGCACTAATTTGCCCCCGCAGCTAAACCTGCGGATGTCGGCGGAACTGTGCCGGTGGAACCGCATATATTTCAAAATACCATTTTCAAAAACCTTTGCCTCCTACAACAACGGCGAAATTCCAACGGTCTCGAGTTCACATACTCGACGACCTCGGATGCCGCCAACATTTCCAAAAACCTCCCCCCTCCGACTCTCAAGGTTCTACTACACTCAAGACTCCAAGATTAGGGCTAGATATTGTATAGGTAGACATGACAATATGTAATTTTCATTTTCTTCTTATTTATTCATTTTGTAACAATGTTGTATCATGACATTTTTAATATTCTTTTAATCAATAAAGTTTTAATGTTATTTATATCCAATGTGTATGAATGACGAATGCCATGAATGATACGAATGCACAACAAACTCCCCTCTCAATCTAACTCTCGACGTAGCTCGATAGAATCAGGTCAACTCAGCAATGTGAGTTGATCTGACTTCCACCTCACGCCACTTAACTCTAACCTAAAAAACTAGGGTTCTCACAACTAGCAATAGATAGATAGTCCAACGACTAATTTGAGGCATACATTAAGGCATGAGCCAGAACAATACTAATAATTTCGCTAACAAAAAAAAGGACCACACAGTTGGCTGCTCTAGCCATCCTCCGCTTACCAACTAATGCATTACTAGGTGTTGTGCACTGCCAATTCACAACACACAATCAATTACTCTATACAGAGCATGCATAAGATTAATCCCAAGAAAATAAATGATTTCCCCGAAGATGGATGGTAATTATAATAAATTGATGGCGCCGAAGATGAATGTCCGTTGCTAATCAGGGGAAAGCTACATAGTTACTACTACGCACCCCCTAGACTCGATGTGACTACCCGGTGCGGACCTAACTTCTGCCTGAGAGATTGCGAGGCAATGAGTCGCCTTATCAATTGGGTTGTAACCCGTAGCGCTTATTTAAGGCACCAGAACTGCCGTCAATGTTGTAATTGCAATAGTTATGAGAGCTTGATTCAGTGAGAAACCTTCCACCAATCCCCCATCCCATTAGAGTAGCTAATAATCTGAGAGTGATAGACACCTGCCTTCTAAAAATTGTCCTACCACCATGCCCTGACTTCCAAATTACCCACCATGTCCAATGCAGTTCGCCTTCAGTCCACAATAGTTTTGGAAGACCCTAGACATTGGCCGCCCTCTTGCAAAATTTTGGAAGAACCCAAACATACCACTAGACATTGTCCGCCCTCTTGCAACGTTTTAGAAGACCCTGAAAATAACCCCCCTCCCATCGTCTTCCGACACTTATTTTCTTCTTCCTTCCATATCTTTTGTACCTTTAGGTATTTTTCTAAGGTATAACAAAAACTAGAAAAAATAGAAAAAGAGTAAGAAGACACATAGAAGGCCACTAAAAAAATCTTAGAAATTGCGTTGTATTTATTTTAAATTATTTTACTTCCTTTGCTTCAGTATCTAGGTTTAGAATTATTTTTGGCTCATGCTAGTCTAACGCCAACAATTAGGGTTAGTAGTTTTGAGCATATTTTTAGCCTACGTTGCTAGATTGGAAATTTTTGCACTACCTTGCTACTCGCATAAGCCTTGTCCTAGCTCCACCTTTCTATAACGTACATGCATTCGTTCACTGGGAAATCTCTTTATCCAATATTCAGATAATTTTGACACCGCTGGTTTTCGGTCACCCCTGCTTCCTTGGTAAGAATTGCTAAGAACTTGATAGAGGCTTGAGTGTTGAGCAACTTGATTCCCCATATCCTTGTAATTAATAGGAATATTACACTCGTGTTGTTATTTCTTGTTTGCTACTAACCATGTTAGGAATCCCACACTTGAGAGCCTCATCGAGGATTGAAGGTTACCAACGACCATCTCGCTCAACTTGAGGGTGCTCAAATCGCGTTCGAAGACAGACTCAACACCATAGAGGGTGCACAAGGCGTCTCCAACACCTACCTACAAGATATTTTGGCACGCTGCTTGATTTCCTACAAGTGCATGGGATTAATTCCAATGTTTTTGATGAGAAAGTGTCTTGAACCCACAAGGAGGTGGTGATTGATTCACTTGGTTCAAATCTTAAATAACAACAAAAATATTAAAAAACAACGGTCGAGATGCACGACTAGGAATTAATTGAGCTAGGAAACTAAAACTATTTTTGAAATAAAAAATAGAAAATAAACTAATACTAAAAGTGCTAGGAGAGGTGTTTTAATAGCTAAAAATGAGGCATGGGCTGTATAGATTCACTAGTAGCTGTTCTCAAGCAAATAATAGGGATTATGCAAAAACAAAATACCAACTATGAATTTACAAGATTGAAAGTGAGACTAATATTACTAGAAATAGATAGATAAAATCTAACCTTTGTCCGACCACCAATTTGAGACGTACATTAAGGCATGAGTTGGAAAAATATTAATAATTTCGCTAACGAAATAAAAAAGAGGACCATATAGTTGGCTGCTCTAGCCGTCAGTTGTGCTTACCAACTAATGCATTGTAACATCCTGATTTTTAGAGCTTTTCAAAATCTTTTTATCAAAAGTCAGAGCTAGAAAATTTTGTTGTTTATTCTCGAATTAATTAAAGCTTAATTATAATTTCACAAATTAGACCAGAGTTAATTTAAATTAATCCAACTTGAATTAGATTGGCTTTTCAATTTGGAATATGTCTCCTGGAGTTTTCTCAGAACTTTCGGAGTTCGTTTGTTATTTAATCAAGTTTGGTTGTTTTTTTTATTATTTTGGTTTTCGCCTTCTCTCTTTGGCCGTGCCGTCCCGGCCCATCTCCACTCGGCGCCCCGCTGCCTCATCCCTCCCTTGGGTAGCCACCCCGGCCAGTGTTGCATAACACAGAATGCACCGCTACCCTTTTCCATTCGGAATTGGAGCCAAATATCTTTCTCTCACCCTCCTAGAAATATCCCCACACCCCTCCACCTCTTCTCCACTCCCCCACACTCTTTTCCCATGAAACCCTAGCCCCCACACCCTCCAAACAGCCGCCACCCTCTTTTTGCCTCCCGTGCAGTTTCGGAACAGCACATATCGCCTCAGTATTTTCCCAATTCCCGTCGCGTCAAATATCTTTTGATAAATCCCTTTGGTGATATTGTGTATAACCTTTATGTCTACCTCTCTACAAAATTGGGTGAAGATCCAATGGTGCAATCACCAGAAAATCTCCAAATACTAACATGCTGTTTGCACCCAGATTTTCTGCACATGCATCTAGATTGGAAAGATTCCCTTGTCGGCTCGGACCTCTGTTTCAAGATCCATTTGGTGGGATCTTGGGAAATGTTGTTACGATCATCTCCACAAAATTTGAAGGAAATCCAACGGTCCAATCTCCGGGAAATCAAGTTTCTTCGTGCTGCTATTCGTGTGTAGATTTGTCTATGTGAACGGTACAGCGGCATTATCACCTCTTTCCCCATTGATCCGGTGAGTCTTTGAAGAATCCCTTTGGTGAATTTGTGCCTTAGGTATCTATGAACATCTTTATAAATTTTCACCTTCATCCATGTAGCCGTTTGTCGGGAATTGATCCATCTCCAACGTGCTATCCGCGGACGTCCAGATTCAATCGGCAAAATGTCTAACTTGTCTGATCTTTTCCCATTAACTTGGTAAGAATTCCCCAAAACCCATTGGTAGGATTTTACCTCTGTGTGTCTAGTTTCTAACCCAATTAGCAGATTGTGATTTCGTTGAGCGAGCATCGTGCAGCATCAAAAATCCTCTGGTCTGTTCAGAACCGATCTATGTCCAATTCCGACCGTTTCGTGTTGCGAATGTCGCCACCACCCATATAGTTAATCTCCTATCATCTTGTGGCACATTATGCCATTTTTTTCCACCATTAATCTCTATCCAAAATCACCCGCATAACCATATGTTCATCTCTAATGTTTTCATTATTGTTTGATTACTAAATTAAGTAACATGTTACGTTAGCCTTTAGTTTCATATAGTTACATGTATGATTGTTTTATATTTCTTTCTTTCCCTTTATATGATGTTCAAGCTTAAGATTTTCTATCATGTTGATTAATTATGTTTAGTTGATTAATAGGTGTATCCATGTCCATATAGCAACATGTTGCATGTTTACATAATTGAATATAATATGCATATATGCAAATAGTTCTATTTTAATAGCCATTAGACATGAGTTGGTTCGACATGTTAGTTTAATCTTGTTTGTATCATGAATAAAGTTGTTTATGTTTAACCAGGTTCATGTTGCATGATCAGATGTGTGTACACATATAGTGTGTGATGCATATATATAACAAAACTTAATATTTATAAATAACCTATAATACTAAAAGCATAATCTTTGTTAAATTAATAATAATATGACCTACTCCATATTAGTTGATCCTTGTATAATGTATGCCTATTAGCACACACCGGATTGTTATTGCACGTGCCACATGATTGCTCATTAGCATGTTAATGTATTTAACCACACGTGACGAATGTTTAATAAACATGTTAGGATCATCATGTCACCATGTGTAGGTCGCATGATAAGATATATGTGTAGAATTAAATGGGAATATGACATGATGTTATGCAATAATATAAAGTTTACTACATATCTAGTTTATGGTTACTTGATGTATATTGTATGGTGGTTTGTGCATATATTCTTATAGTTTAACTCATGTTTATTTAAGGATTGCTATACAATATTAGGTCATGTTATTAACCTCTGTTTATAATATGGTTAAGATTACGCACATAGTCCATATTTGCACAATGCATCTCATATGGTTTGCATATAAAATATTGTAATATATGTATATGTATACATACATAGCATATTCCATGTTTCAGATAATAATTTGTTGGGAATTGGTTTTAGCACATTATTGTACTCCTGTTTCTAGTTTAATTATTTGTTTAAACACAGCTAATTTGTATATGTTCATCATGATTTGATATTGCATAATCATGTAGTTATATATGGTTATATGTACGTATATATATAATTGGACTTAATATTATTGACAATCTACATGTTGATCCTTACTGAATTATTATTTATTCATATCGTATGTTAGTTGATGGACATATAATATGTATGTACTAGTATACATAGCTTGATATCTTATGTTACACTTCCATAAGATGGTGTATACTCACAGATACATGGTTAACCTTTAGGTATCAATTATAATATATGCATATATGTTGCTAATAATTATTTTTTACTAAAATATTATTATTATTATGTGTAGTATGTGTAGGTTAATTGCTGCATTGTATACACACAATAGCATGAGTAGAGTTAATGTTATGTCATAGATTGCATATATGTATGATGCATGTGGTGTAGATGCTAGTTGTTATTTAGTCATATAGTTTAATCACCGTTTGCATTATTAATTATTATTATTATATTATAACTGTACGATTATATGTTTGGTGCTATGCTATGCCTTGCCTAATTTCTATTTCATGCCTAGTCTATCTAGTTTGTTACATGATGTCTAATTATATGTTGCATGATAGTCCATATAGATTGTCATGTCGTCTGTTATTATTTCTAAACGACTAGCATGCCAGGACCTTGCTTGTCTACTAGTAGGATAGGTTATGCTTATTTTACTAGTATGTCGGTTTCAATGTTTAATCATATGGTTGTGCTATTGTTGTCATCAACCATAACCTGTTCCCAGTTACACATCTATCCCTATTTCGCATGTGGATTAACTTGAGTCATTTGACATGCAAATTCTATCCTCCATAAATCTATCCTTTTTCCAGAATGATCTGATCCGGAAGACCATCTTTCGAGTACATGTACTCTATCTGGTTGAGATATATAATCTCACACCTTCCTAGTTGTCTTTCGACAATCCTATCCCTTCACCTTTGTCCTTTGACACCTATATATCCAACATTGCTAGCCCTATTATTCTAGTATTTCCATTTGATATTTAATTTGAATTTATATTTATTTGCTTTGCACTTTATTGCCGTTGCGATGAATAGGAAGTAACAGCGTTGGGTAAAGACAAGTTCCTGAGAAGAAGACCAACTCCTCAACGAAGGCATGCCCCCTCTTCTTGATCATGGTGATCCTATATTTTCAAAGTTATTATATTTTGTTGTTTATAAACATGCATGCTATTTTATTCCAGTAGCTAGCGTGTCGATTGACACACCATTACCTTTCCGCTTGTCGCCCTTTTACCTATTACCCTGAGTAGATTATTTTAATATTTAGAATAGAGTAGAGAAATGCTTAGCCATGCTTAATTATCCCTAGGATGCTTTTACCTTGCCTCCTCGGAGGAACGATCTTCGGATCATTGATATCACTATTGAACTTTGTTGAGCTCGCTGAGCTAGAGCCGGATGCCCGTTGTTTTCTCTCTCTCTATTCTTCCAAATTCTACTCCAGGTGAAACTTACCATCTAAAATGGTGCGAGCGACAGCTGAATCAATATTTAAGGAGCATATGGTTGTCCTACCCGCAGAAGGCCAGTTTAAAGGAACCATTGGTCGTCCGTACCGCTTAAGGCCGAAGTCTTGAAGTTGGAGAATTGTCACAACAGTACAACCACATGCTATATGGGCATTGGTTTAGTCAAGCAGGTTAGTCAGCCTTTGGTGCCGATGTTGTCGTACCGCAGAAGGGGTGGACGTAGCTACGAGGACCCTCGGCACAGATGGGGGGACCGGAGTGTGGGGATGTACTCTCAACTCCGGGCCAGACCCGGTGGACATGTCACACCTTAGGGGGATCTAGCTAAAAGACCTCGTCACGGTCACCTTGCCGACACACCGATGGGCGTGTGTACAAGCCTGCGCAGCTTGGCATAAGGGGATGATCGTGTCATGTGGGTAAAGTGTACAAACTCTGCAGAGTAATAAAACTAATCGATTAGCCGTATCCACAGTCACGGATGACACATGACTCATTCTTGATGAAAAGGACCTGTCTTTCTCCCCCTTGCTAATTCCTTCTACCCCAGTTCTGGAAATGTGAAAAGGTGGTTGGGAACCTATGGATGAGTTTAGGCCGGATGCCTTACTCGCATGTGTTGGTCGTGGACCCACACGTTTATGAGAAACACCCCTGATATTAAAACTAATTTATATCAAAATGTTGCCTTGGAATCTATTATAGTAATTCAACTAAAAGTTGCTTTACGCAAATAAACCATAGAGCCTTCCTTTGTAGCCTTGCGTGTAGTATGATAGGACCATCTGCCACCAGGTGGCTTGCTGAGTACGTGAAGTACTCATCGAGCATGTTGTTTGTTGGACGTGTTCAGATATCTATGAGGACGATGAAGATTATGAGGAATCTTCTACGTCAATGCTGAGGTTTAGGTCACGTGGCCTCCGTCGACTGCCTGTGGTTGAGATGGAGACATTTACGCTTTATTTTCCGCTATGTTTCTGAATGGTAAGGGACATAAGTCCTAGTTGCTTTATTTAGTCATATCGCTGCTATAACTCAATTATTTATGTTTCTAAAATATTTCGTGATGCGTGTAGTGATATTAATTCGCCTGTGTTCATCAGCTTGATCCTGGACTGATGAGGAGATATACAGGGAGGGTCTGGAAGTTAAGTCCGGATCCTCATATGCATCACTAAGTGTCTACACGGCTAATTCACAACACACATTCAATTACTCTATAGTTCTAAGCAAATAAACAATTACACTGAAGATGGATGGTAATTGTCGACGATCGGTGAACCGGCGATCTTACGGTACTCGCGAGATGATGATTACTGGGGGGTAGGGACCTCTAGGGCCCAAGCGCCAAGAGATCTGACAGCAGGGGACAGCCGTTTTTATACAGGTTCGGGCCTCCCTCAGGATAATGACCCTACGTCCTGTTGCTATATATTGATCGGGAACACGCTTTACAAAGGTGATGTATGTTAGTGGCTATCCTAGGCCTAATTGTAGACTAATCCTAGCTAATCCACCGGGCTTGACTCCTTCGAGACTGCAGGTCTTCTAGGGCTTCGCCTCCTGGGATCTGCGACTAGATTGACTTGTTAGACCTAACTTGACCTGTCCTCCCCTATGGGATTGCTGATCCTTATATAGGGGGTTCCCGGGATCGTACTAGACGTGGACTCACGCCCGAGTAGGACTCCGGCTTCTTTAAACATCGGGATTGTCTTCCTAATTTAAGGGGAGTCTTCCGTCCTGTAGAGGGGTTACCTTATCGTCCGGGGATCCTTAATCGGATACACTGTACCTTCCTAAAGTCCCGGGGAACTGTACACGGATACCCCCAATACACGGGATACCGTACTACTCATCATCAAGCCCCCCATCAATACGTGAAGTGAGGTTGTGATGGTTCTATTGAAAATCTGCCCTAGTCGGGGAGGAAACTCCGAATAGGCGATCCGAGTAGGCATGGTCGATGACTTCTCCGAGTAGGCTCAGTTCCTACCGAGTAGTCGCGAAAACCTTATCGGAATAATCCTTGGGAAAACCCAGCATACTTTCTGATCCGATCTGATTCGTCGATCACGGACACGCGTCCGCCTGGCATATTTTTAGGAAACCGAACCATCGTAGCAGAAATTTCGCGTGGTGATGAAGAATCTTTTCTCTCTCTGCTCTTGGGTCATGGGTTGTCAGACCCTCTTTTTCCCGCGACGTGCTCTGTGCGCGAAAAAAGCAACTGCCCGCATTAAATGCGATGGAACTGATCGTGCCGTGAACCGCGCCCGGCGATCGTTCAAATCTTTAGGAGTCAAAGAATTGGGGTTTTGCCCGCATTGCTACCCTGCCTCCTAGCCTTCTTGTTCCTTTCATCTTCTTCGTCGCGCCCTTGCAAAAATCTTCGCCTTCATCGCCTCGTAGTCGAGTGACGAAGATGGGCAAGAAGAAGCTCATGAAGAATTCTCCCGATCGTACCGAGGAGTCGGGGAAAGCCTCGGAGGAAGTAGCCGTCGCCATTCCTCCATTCGAGGTTTCTATGATGGACGCCTCCGCTTTGGAGAAGCTGGCGGCGGAGGAGGTGATACTCCCGGAAGTGTTCGTACCTTACCGGGTGGCCGCGAAGGAGACGGTTCCCACCCCAGACACGGATTGGATCGTCGTTTTCGCGGACTTCTTTAGGTGTGGATTCCAGTTCCCGCCTTCGTCCTTCTTCCTCCTTGCGCTCCAGTTCTACGAGATCGAGTTGATCCACCTCAACTCGAATTCGGTCCTGATGCTGGCAGTCTTCGCGCACCTGTGTGAGGCCTACCTCGGCATTAGGCCGAACCTGGAGCTCTGGAGGTACTTCTACAACCTCCGCCGGATGAAGGGCAGCGGCGCAGGAGTCGTCGGAGGCGCGGGATTCCGACTTCGAGAAGGGAGGAAGAATGCTTACATTGCTTCCTCCTGGAAGTCTTCCTGGTCGGGCTGGCATAATCGGTAGTTCGACTGCCATCCCCCAGCGAACTCGAGGCTATCCTACCGCGGGCTCACCCCCATCTCGAACAAGAGCTGGGCGGAGGCCCCGAAGGAGACTAAGCAGCTCAAGGCGCTCGTCCAAGACATCGCCAACCTCGCCGCCGAAGGCTTGTCGGCGTGGGATGTCGCGGAGGATTTCCTTCGACGCCGGTTAAGCCCCCTTTCGTCGAGGATCAAGGGAGCCTGGGAGGTCCCGGAGGGGCAAGACCAGACGAGGGACTTCGACATGGGTAAGCATCACGACCACCTCCGTGCCGATTCAATCGTCAATACTCCTTACACACTTCTTTCTTGTCGTGCCGAGCAGAGTTGTCCCCGGAGGAGCTTCAGAATAGGTTTAACTATCTATTCGAACACTCCCCCCAGGGTGGGCGCACAAATGTGCCCCTGCCTTTACTGCAGCAGAGCCCGGACAGCCGACAAGAGGTACTCTCGGTAAGGTGTTCATCGTTGACTGGCTTGGGTTCATCCGAGTAGCCTTACAGAAGGTCCTCGGGCTTGTTTCTTCGCAGCGACTAGGCCGCGGGGGACCTGACTCGGAGGCCGAGCGAGCAGGTGCCCCTGTCGAGGATGATGAGGTTGAGATGTACGACGCGGCCCTGCCCTCCTCCGAGACGAGGGGGGAAGGCCCTTCTGCAGCCGAAGCAGGAACGGAGGCCCTCTTGACGAGTCCTCCCGCCCGGGACCCTCGACCACAGGTTTAAATTCTCGCCCGACTACTTCTTCTTCTGTATTCTTTTCTGAATGATAGCCACAAGGATGATGTGTCGGATAGCCCGGAGCAAGCAACCCTCTCCCTAAGGAGCCAACTCCCCCTCCTACGACCGTTCTCGAGGAGGAGACTGAGGCAGACAAGGGGAAGGCGCCGCTTTCTTCCGGCAAGCGAGACTCGAGGGTCTTGGCCAGGACGACTCCTCCCGTGGGGAAGCGCATGAGGTGAGTTTTCCTTCGCCGTATTTTTCTTTTAACTTCGTTGTGTTTGTGTTGAAGACTTGACTTGGTTGCTTTTGGCGACTAGGGTGTCGATCCGCTCTGGCAGGACCCCGACTACTGCGGCCACCAAGCAGCAGCCCCCGGCGCCGACATCGGCACCGGCCTCTGCGCCGGATTCGCCGCAGGCCCCTGCGCCGGAGCTGCTGCAGGTTCCTGTGTCGGAGTTGCCGCCGGCCTCTACCGAGGAGTCGGAGCCCCCGGCGCCGGAGTCAGAGTTGCCCCTTGTCGAGCGGGTCGCGCCTTCGGGTCCTTCGGCGCCTGAAGGTCTTCGCCCTTCCTCCTTGCTGCAGGTAACGTAAAGGAAATCAGTGATAAGTTAATTTTACTCTGCGTGTACTGACCTGTTCTTTTTGCAGCTCGCTATCTCCCAGATAGTTCCGCTCGAGAAGGCCCAAGAGGAACTAGACTCGGTGCACGAAGAGCTGAAGAAGCGCCTTGATGAGTCCGAGAGATGGCGGGTAGAGAACGAGACGTTGCAGAAACGCCTCGAGGACTCCGAGAAGCAGCTGACGGCGGAGAAGGAGGTGCTGCAGAAGCGCCTTGACAACTCCGAGAAGCAGCGCGCGGCGGTCGAGGCCGATCTTTCGTCCGCGAATGCACGCCTCTCCGACGTCGTGCCTTCCCTGCAACGGAGCCGGTCCTACGCGGCGAAGCTGGAGGAAGACCTCGAGCGGGTCCTGGGCACGCTCGAGAAGGCGTTGGGTGAAGTCGGTGTCGCCGTCGCTCCGAGTTCCTCCTCGGCCAGCCGTCTGGCCGAGCTGACGGCGTCTGTCTCCCAACTGAAGCCTACCTTCGAGAAGCTTCTCGAGAGCGAGCTTCAGCAGGGGGTTCGCGACGCCCTGGCCTTTGCCTTGGCCCTCCTGAAGCTTGAGCACCCAGACCTGTCTTTGGAGGCGCTTGCTGCTGACTTGCCGGAGGGTGAGGAAGACAACCTTGTCTTGGCCGTGCAAGGGGCGGCAGATGCTTTTGGTGATCGAGTCCAGGCGTCTGGCTCGACGTAGGTCTGTAATAGAAAACACTTATGCAAGTACAGTGGTTAGTAACTTGTGCGATAATCTGTGTGTTTTTGTCTTTTCTAAGAACCTTGTCTAATCTGCTTTTGTGAAACTTTGTCGGATGCAAGCGTAGACTTTAGTCGGAACCGAAGTCCTTTGTCTCCCTCCGGTGCGGGTGTACGAATAGTGCCATGGGCCGTTCCTTGCTGTGATTGACCGGTCCTTAGGTTTAGTCGGATGGAGGGCTCCGTGGCTCCTCGTCATCAATAAACGCGGTAAGGGGTCCTTCGTGCAGCTTGTCGTGGCCTTGGCAGCGCCTCTGTACTCCTTAGCTGAGGGAAAGACTCTGGTTACTTGGCTAGTAAATTCTACGCTTGCTCGATGGACAAGGTTTCACTCTACCCGAGGTATCTTCTGCTCCGAGTGGCCGGAGACGTGGATAAGCGTACGGGTTCCGCCGGTCTAGTCGTACTCGCACTTCCTTCCCTTCCTTTACTCGGGATCGGGGGACATTGCTACGGAACTGGAGAGCTTAGTCAACCAGGCCTTAGGTCTGGTCAGGTGGGGGGCTCAGTGGCTCCCCTGTCACCTGCAAACGCGTTAAGGGGTTTTCCTTGCATCCCTGACAGTTGCAGCGCAGGACCCTTTTCCTTTGTGTGGGTCGAAGAAGTCAGTACTTGTACTCGTATCTTGACTTTCCTGTATTCTTGTCCAGCCCCCAACTGACTAGTCGAGAAGTATCTCGGATAGGCAGTCTGAATTGATAATGAGAGAAAACTGAACTAAGGACTTTATATTATTTAAGAAACTGTGTCTTTTACAGGCTACTGTAAGAAAAATAACTCTAAGGAATGACTAAGAAACAAAATCTAAGCCGTCCCCTTCTCATTTGGCTTGTCGTCGGTTGCGCCAAAGACCCCCGTCCCCTTGTCGCGACCTGCTGACCGAACTTTGTTGAGTGCGCGTGCTGGGCGACGGCGCCCGGAGCATCTTATCGTCGACTTTTTCATAGCTTGGCGACTCTTGGGGCTGGTGTTGGTGCAACTTCGGAACCTGCCGACGAGGAGGCGATGGTTGTACGATCTTACCGGCTGCGGTTGTACTGGACTCTCTAACGGACGCGACCTTCTTACCACTAATACGAGCGACCTGGATCGGGCGACTTCTCCCGAGGAACCGTTGTCCTGTCCGGGGAAGGCCCTGTTTTTCTCCCAGTTCCGACTTAGTCGTGGAGCTTTTCCTCCAGCTTAGAGGGGTTACTTTCTGGAGTCGTTGCTCGTAGCCGTGGAGGCGGTCTTGATGACGTGGAGGCGGGAGCCTCGACGTTAGCGTCCTGGGTAGAGGGAAGATGCTGCTCCGCGAGGTCGAGGCTGCGCTTGTCGCAGAGGAGTGCTTCTCTGGGGGAGCTCCTTATCGTGAGGACACCCTTTGGGCCAGGCATCTTTATGCACTGATAAGCGTAGTGCGTGGCTGCCATGAACTTGGCCAGGGTGGGTCGTCCCAAGATAGCGTTGTAAGCTGTCTCGAAATCGACTACGTCGAACAGGATTTTCTCTGTTCGGAAGTTCTCCGGTGTACCGAAGGTAACCGGGAGCGTGACTTGCCCCAATCGGCGTGGCCGATGAGCCCGGGATGATGCCGTGGAAGGCGTGCGTCACCGTCTGAACAGACGATCGTGGCACTTGCATGGCGTCCAGGGCGTTGGCGAATAGGATATTGAGGGAGCTCCCTCCATCTATTAGCACGCGGCCTACTCGGCAGTTGTTGATCGTTGGCTCGACAACGATCGGGTACCGTCCCGGCCGAGCACAATTCTCGGGGCAATCGGTCTGGTCGAATGAGATTGCGACCTCGGACCACTTGATCGCTCGAGGGACTCGCGGTACACTTGCGAGGACTTCCCGAGCGATCGCCTTGTACTGCCTCTTGGATTCGTAAGAGGTCGAGCCCCCGAATATGTGCTCGATCGCTCTAACATGCCCTGGAAAGGCTCAGGAGTGGAGTCCTCGTCGTCGGAAGTTGTCTCCCGGCTGTTGTTAGCGACTTGAGGGTTCTCCTCGCGGAACCTCTCTCTTTCTTCCCGTAGATACTTCTTGAAGATGCGACACTGCCGTAGATCATGCGAGTCCGTCTGGTGAAAATCACACCATGGCTTGGACGACTTGTCGGAGGATGTTGTAGGCTTATCCTTGGGGCGTGGCTTCCAAGTACGTTTCTCGGAGACGTCGGCCATCACCTCATCGGTTCTGGTCCTCTTCTCCTTGTTCCCTCCGAAGGGCTTCTTCTTGCGCTTAGTTTTGCGTGAATCGCCTCTTGACCGGGGGGGGAGAGCTGGTCCATTCACCCCGCTGCTGCTTGATATAACGCAGAGTTTCCTCCGCACAAGCGGCCTTCTCGGCCAGGTCCATGAGCTGCCTGGTGGTTTTTGGTGGCCGCATGATCAGATCGTGCGTGCACATCTCGTTTCTACTGCCCCGAGTGAAGGCGCGGATGACGTCCGAGTCCGTTATCTCGGGTATAGTGTTGCGGACAACACTAAACCTCTTCGTGAACTCACGGAAAGTCTCATCTGGTCGCTGAACGACAAGGAAAAAATCGTCGACCCGACCAAGCCTTGGGAAGGTACCCTGGAAGTTCCCGAGTAGCATGTCACACAGCTGTCCCCAGGAACGTATCGTTCCTGGGGGGAGATTCATCAACCATGTCCTAGCGGCTCCTCTGAGAGCGGTAGGGAGGTAGTTGGCCATTACCTTCTCGTCACCCCCGGCCGCCTCAATCGCGGTGGCGTAGATCTGGAGGAATTCCACGGGATTTGTGGTGCCGTCATATGATTCAAGCGAGCCGGGCTTGAAACGAGAAGGCCAGCGTACCTACTGGAGTTCCTGGGATAACGCCTGGCATCCGCTGAAGGATCCCCGATAAGGCACGTTTTCGCCGCTATTCGGGGTTGAAGACCGGTCCCGAGCATTGGCGTGGTGTGTGTGGTCTCTCCGAGAAGGTTGCTGCTCCTGCTGGCGTCTTTGGCGGCGGCGCCGCTTGAGCTGTTCTCGGAGGTCCACCAGTTGCTCCTCGCGAGGAGGCCGGTTCCTGGGGTGTCGTCCCTCCTGATCACACTCCTCCAGCGGGGGAGGGGTATCCACCTGAGTAGAGCTGCGGGTCACCGATCTGGCTCGAGAAGACTCGGCCTGGTCCTGAGCCTCTTGAAGGTCAGCCCCCAGCCGTCGTAGCCACTGCACGCCCGCGGGTGTCGATAAATCCGCTACGGGAGGCTGTGACAGTAGATTGCGCACTTCCGCAAGTCTTCGAGCAGTTCGGGACACGTACTCCCTCGTTCCCGGGAGGGATCTTTCTCCCATGGCAGGCGGGTCTCCACTCCGACGAGGAGTTCTCTCCTCGGCGGCGGGCAAGCCTCCGTCCATGTGGGAGGCAGCCAGCGCATTGCGCGGCTGCGAGCCCCCGGGCAGATCTTGATCTTCGGGGTCTTCTCGACCGTCGTCGATCGCGAGTACCATCCGAGGTCCTTGGCTGGACGACGTGTACTCGTACTCCATCGCGTTGTCCTCGTCGGACACAACGCGGGTAAAGTCTTGATCGTTCTCACGATCAAAATTAGCGGGAGAAACCCCAGCCATGGGGCTGGTCATTCCTGCCGGGGAGTCGTCGTTCAAGACCAACTTCCCGCTGAAGGCCCTGGCGCACTCGGTTCTGAAGTGGTCTGCTTCGTCATCCGAGTCCTCTCCAGGGGCGTATTCTTCGAAGTCAACTCGATCCGTCACGGGGTACGGGTCCACAGGGCCAAAGTTGTCGTAGAAACCCTGGTCCGAGTACCTGGTACGGGGCGAGGTTGCGACCGGTTTTCCTGCCGTGCTTGCGGCTTCCTCCTCGGTCAAAACCGGGGAGGGCTGTGCAAACGGCGCTGGGATCTGATCGCGCCTAGTTGCGCGTCCTGCCGACTTTGATCTTTCCTCGACAGCTTGGTCCGGAGAGGTCCCCACGGTCGGCGCCATCTGTCGACGATCGGTGAACCGGCGATCTTACGGTACTCGCGAGATGATGATTACTGGGGGGTAGGGACCTCTAGGGCCCAAGCGCCAAGAGATCTGACAGCAGGGGACAGCCGTTTTTATACAGGTTCGGGCCTCCCTCAGGATAATGACCCTACGTCCTGTTGCTATATATTGATCGGGAACACGCTTTACAGAGGTGATGTATGTTAGTGGCTATCCTAGGCCTAAGTGTAGACTAATCCTAGCTAATCCACCGGGCTTGACTCCTTCGAGACTGCAGGTCTTCTAGGGCTTCGCCTCCTGGGATCTGTGACTAGATTGACTTGTTAGACCTAACTTGACCTGTCCTCCCCTATGGGATTGCTGATCCTTATATAGGGGGTTCCCGGGGTCGTACTAGACGTGGACTCACGCCCGAGTAGGACTCCGGCTTCCTTAAACGTCGGGATTGTCTTCCTAATTTAAGGGGAGTCTTCCCTCCTGTAGAGGGGTTACCTTATCGTCCGGGGATCCTTAATCGGATACACTGTACCTTCCTAAAGTCCCGGGGAACTGTACACGGATACCCCCAATACACGGGATACCGTACTACTCATCATCAGTAATCATAATAAAGTGATGACGCCGAAGATGGATGTCCATCACAATAATTAGAATGCTAGATAGTTACTACTACACACCTCATAGACTCGATGAGACCCGCGCAGTGTAGACCCAACTTTTGCCTGAGAGATTGTGAGGCAATGAGTGGCCTTATGAATGGGCTTGTAACCTACGGTGCTTAATTAAGGCACTAGAACAGATGGCGAAGATCTATACGGTGAAAGCCATCGACTCTGTAATCACAATAGTTATGAGAGCTCAATTCAGTGAGAAACCTTCCCCCAATCCCCCACGCCATTAGAGTAGCTAATAATCTGAGAGTGCTGCACACCATGCCTTCTAAAAATTGTCCTCCTACCCTACCCCGACTTCCAAATTACATGCCACGTCCAATGTAGTCCACCTTCAGCACATTCTAGGGCTATAGCTCCGATATTTACCACCCACACTTAGGCCACGATGTCGCACAAGCCGGTGCTCAATACACAATTTCCATACCAACACTCGAGGCTACTGCTCCAGATCAGCAACTAGTTGATCCTTCGGGCCGCACCTCAGGACCGCCATCCATGTCATACTCTGCCACGATCCCAACCCATAGAGCTGCCTCTATGCCATTTTTCGAGGACACTACCCCGGCATTCATCGTCCTACCAGGGTCTGGCAAAAGGCCAGATCTGACAAGCCACCATCCGGGGCCACCGCCCTAGCGTCTACTACCCCCTCTGTATCATCGCCACCAAAATTTTATGCAATAAAAGGAGTAAAATGCACTCATGATCATTGAAATTGTCTACCTTACTCACTTTGGTCACTGTATTCAGAAAAGTATAACTTACGGTCAATAAACTTGTTAAAGGTGTCCAATATGGTCACTAGCTTGTGTCCTCTACGTATTTCCTATATTTTTCTCCCATTAAAACTCAAACAAGTCAACATGACTGCAGGCCCACTTATCAGAACATAAAAATAGGGTAACATAACCTTCCCTAAAAAAAGAGAAACATAGGAGAGTACGGGAGGCAGCCATGGCAAGCTTGTTGTTGGTGTGATGGCCGATGGCAGTGGGTGATGGCAAAAGTGGGTCTAGGGGATCGAGACAATGCCATACGTGGGGCTGCGCAGGCTTGGCAGCACTCCGGTCGTGGCAGGCGGTGAGGACTGGCGGAGACGGTATTGCTCAGCCATGGGGACGGAGGTACAGTTATGGGAACATGAAAGCAATCGAGGGGAAATGTAAAGAGTAAATATGTGGACGTGCAGTTGCGAGGAATTGTACCTGAGCTCACTATGTGTGAAGATTGGAGCGAGGAGGTGGCTAGCTAGAGTTGGAGAAGATGACTCCCTGCCAGCGTTGCTGTGCACGGGAGGACGTCTAGATGGCTGAATTGAAAACAATACTTGCCGTGATTAGCCCATAGGCTCTTCTCCTCTTTATATAGACTATGATAGTTACAACAGACTCTAGATTACAATCTATACAAGATTACAATCCAAACAGCCAGCTATATCCAACTATATTACAGTACCATCCTGATCTCTAACAATTTCTGATGCCCCCTCAATCTGAACTGATGTGCTCAAGGTTCCGTCGAAGTCGATCAAGCATATGGCGAGTTGCTGGCTTTGTAAAAGCATCAGAAATTTGATCTTCAAAAGAGATGAACCTGACATCAAGTGCTCTGAGAGCAACTTTCTCTCACACAAAATGGAAGTCAATTTCTATATGTTTTGTGTGTGTGTGAAAGACTGGATTTGCTGTCAGATAGGTAGCGCCAAGATTGTCGCACCACAACACAGGAGGTTGTGTTTGCATAACACCAAGTTCTTTCAGCACTGACTAAATCCAAATAGCTTTTGCGGTGCCATTGGGCAGGGCCTTATACTCGGCTTCAATACTCGATCGAGACACAGTAGACTGCTTCTTCGAACTCCAAGAAATCAAGTTCAGACCCAGAAAAATAGCAAAGCCTCTTGTTGAACAACATACTGAGGCGTGTTGACAGTGAGTGCCTGAACCGTAAGCTGGTGTCAAGTGTGCCCTTGACATATCACAAGATTCGCTTTACTGCCTCCCAGTGTGCATCAGTTGGTTGCGACAAAAGTTAGCAAACTTTGTTGACAACAAAGTAAATGTCAATGTGTGTGAGGGTGGGATACTGCCCTCCAACCAAGCTCCGATACTTGAAAGCATCTTCAGTATTGAGCACGGCCACTGTCCCGACCGAGCTTATCGGATGCCATGGGTGTTGAATTAGCTTTGCAATTCTCCATGCAAGCACGATGCAAAAGATTAAGTGCGTACTTATGTCATGTCAAGGAGAGGCCCCCAGAATTGTAAGTGGCTTCAAGACCTAGAAAGTAATCCAAGTGACCGAGGTCCTTGATAGGGAAAGCTTGGGACAGGGACTGAACCAGGCGATCAACAGCCTGTGGTGTAGACCTAGCGATAACAACATCGTTCACATAGACCAACATGTAGAGAGTCACACCATGGTGAGTGAATATAAAGAGCGAAATATCGGCCTTGGAAGAGGAAAAATCCAGCTGAAGAAGCAGGTTGCTCAGACGAGCATACCAAGCACGAGGTGATTGCTTCAGGTCATAGAGAGCTCGCTGTAATTTGCACACATATGTGGGGTGGCGAAAGTCTTCAAAGCTAGGAGGCTGCTGCATGTAGACATCCTCAGCGAGATAACCATGGAGAAAGGCATTGCTTACATTGATTTGATGAAGAACCAGCCACGGGAGATAGCCAAAGAAAGGGCTAAGCGGACGATAGCCGGTTTGACGACGGGGCTGAAGGTGTCAACATAATTGATTCCATACTGCTGAGTAGAGCCACCAACCACAAGCCTTGTCTTGTGTTTATCAATGGAGCCATCAGGACGATGCTTCGTTTTGAACACCCATTTGCTGCCGACGATATTCGTGCCGGCTGGATAGGGAACAAGGATCCATGTGTTGTTTTTGCACAATGCAGCATACTCCTCCTCCATAGCAAAACGCCAGGCCAGCTCAGACAAGGCAACACGATGTGACGTCGAGACAGCAAGAAAGGCACGACGCGTCGGATCATAACGAATCGTGCCATCCGTGTAGTGCTTGGGGAAGCGAAGATTGGCCCGAAGCCTAGTCGTCATCTGGTGCATGGGTAGGGCAGGAACCGGGACGACTGGGGCTAGTGACACCGGCGTTGAAGGCCCCGCAGAGGTGCCGGCAGGTGAGGGAACTGGGGGAGAATCAGCGTCACGCGCTGGCAAGGTCGAGGCAAGAGCAAGGCCTGGGGAAGCCACGTCCTGGGCCACAGCAGGGGCGCCCTAGGCTGGAGCAGGAGGCCCAGTAGCGCTTGTATCACTGAGTGGCGGTGCATTTGGATTCCCAGTGGCGTAGGGGGCGGCGGGGGGCACGGGAACAGCACCAGGCACGATGCCTCCATCATGTTCGTCGATCAGCACAGCGTCCTACGTCACAGACGAAGGAGCGGTACCTGCAGGGTTAGTAGGCAATAATGATATATTGTAATTATGCATAGGTACACCCTGAGTAGCTGTTTCTGTGAAAGAAAAGATACCAGAGTAGCGAGTAGGGAAAGATCAGCGGAAACACCAGGCGTAAAGAAGGGAAACACGGATTTGTCAAAGACGACATCGTGAGAAATATAGATATGACTAGTGGATCTATCCAGACACTTGTATCCTTTATGCATGAGGCTATAGCCAAGGAAGATGCACATCTTGGAGCGAAACTCAAGTTTGTGGGAGTTGTATTTGTGGAAACTAGGCGAACATGTGCATCCAAACGTGCAAAGAAAAGAGTAATCGGGTGTGACTCGAAGAAGGCGAGTGATGGGAGTGGCATGATTGATAACTGGGCTAGGCATCCTGTTAATGAGATAACACGCAGTAAGAAAAGCTTCATCCCAAAAATGCAGCAGGAGCGAGGAGTGGGCGAGGAGTGCAAGACCTGTCTAAATGAGATGGCGATGCTTACGCTCCACAACCCCATTTTGTTGAGACGTATGAGGACACGAGACACGATGGGAAATGCCAACACATTGGAAGTATTTGTGGAGACGATGATACTCCCCTCCCCAGTCAGATTGAACAGCCTAAATCTTGGTATTAAGGAGGCATTCGACATGAGTCTAAAAAGCATAAAAGATAGCCTCAACATCAGATTTGTGCTTTAAGAGATAAATCCAGTAGAAACGGCTAAGATCGTCAACAAAGCTAACATAATATTTATATCCTCTAGAAGAGGACAACGTAGGGCCCCAAACATTAGTACGAACCAATTCAAGAGGCATAGTGGAAACAAAGATGAGATTTATTATAAGGAAGTTGACGACTCTTGGCTTGCTGACACGCATCACAAATAGAGGATTCAGAGTTTGACGAACAAGATAAATTGTTTGCCCTAACAATAGAATTAACTACATTATTGGAAGGATGACTAAGACGTTGATGCCACTGCTGGGATGAAATCTTGACACCGGAGGATGCCTGACGCATGGAGGAAGCGTGACTGAAGGGAATAGGGTAGAGACCTCCGTGGCTCCTATCGTGAAAGATGGCCTTCCTCATGACCTTGTCCTTAACAATAAAAGAATCCGGGTGACACTCGATAAATACATTATTATCGGAGACAAGTTTGTGAACAGAAAGAAGGTGTTTGCTAATGCGTGGAACATGAAAAACATTCTTAAGGAGTAGAGGATCAGTAGAATCAGATAATTGCGAATGACCAATATGCGAAATTGACAAACCTGTGCCATTGGCTACTTCGACTTGATCCTTGCCACCATACCGTTCATGAACTGACAAGCGCTCCAGATCACTGGTCAGATGATCCGTGGCCCCGGTATCCATGGACCAATGATTGTCGTTGGTGCCCTGGACTGTGGAGCGGTAGTCGTCGAGCTAGAATACTTGATTGAAACGATTGCGACAATTGAGTACTTCATGCCTGCATTTCTTGCAAATCTGGCACTTTGGGTGATACCGACCATTGCCATTGCAGTTTCCACCGCATCCACGCCCGCCACCTTGCCCATGCTATCCACATTAGTGCCGCCATTATGGCTGCCAGGGCGCCCACCCCCACGGCCTCCATCGCGGGAGCGAGAAGTCTTGGTGGAGTCGTTGTGGCGAGCGACAGCATTGGCCGACGATGAATACTTCCCGGAGTAGTGGGTGTGCTGATCCTGCATAGCCTCATAGGAAAGAACGTAGGCATAAAAGTCAGTTAGTGTCACAGGGGTGTTGATGACGGTGAGTGATGCCACAAGGGCATGAAACTGCGACTGAGTCCGGCGAGGATGTAGTCGATCAATTCATCGTCGGTGTGGCCATCGTGTCGGCAAGATTCTTCATCTTGTGGAAGTACTCGGCCGCTGAAAGATCCTTCTTCTTCAGCGTCTGCAGTTGATGGCGGATGTGTCGAATACTAGCACGACCTTGTGCTGAGAACATGGCGTGGACTGCTGCCCACACCTGGGCCACAGTGGTGCAGCCGGTCATCTGACCAAGAATGTCTTCAGTCATGGAGCTAAGCAGTATGCCGAGAACACGCTGATCCTGCAGCCACCACGTGTGGTAGGCTGGATTAGGCCCCTCCCGAGCAGCGTCACCGATGCCCTGAATGATGGTCTTGGGAGGAACGATTTTGGATCCATCAAGATGGCCATGCAGATTTTGGCCGGACAGGTTGGGAAGAACCAGAGTCTTCCAGAGGAGAAAGTTTGTGCGATCAAGACGAATTGAGATGGGGCTAGCAATGGGTGAAAATCTGGTGGTGGGTGGGGCAGAGATGATGGCGCCGGCAACATCGAAAACCTACGGAGCAGAAGATGACATGGCTACGATGGCAGTGGATCGTATCATGAGTTTCAAAGCTCTGATACCAAATTGGAAATAATATTTGCCGTGATTAGCCCGTAGGCTCTTCTCCTCTTTATATAGACTGCAATAGTTACAACAGACTCTAGATTATAATCTATACGAGATTACAATACAAACAGCCAGTTATTTCCAGCTATATTACAGTACCATCCTGATCTCTAACGATTTCTGTTAATAGGCTGGGGCGAGCTCCCTATGTCGGCGTGCTCCTCTGGGTGCTTGGAATCGATGTCAGGTGTCATCGTTCGACCGATTGCATGAGCTGGCGCTAATGGCCAAGCAGTGGTGCGTGAGCAGATGTCTTCGGGAATACCAGCAAGCTATTGGTTCTCTTCCTCGAGCAGCCCGAGGAGTTAGCTGATCGCAGCGGCACAGGAGTGGGTGTGGGTGCGACGGGCGGTCTACAGTGAGGCGCGCGAGGGTGTTGATCTGGATCTCGAAGCGGTCGTCCTCCACGTCGAAGAGGGCCAGTCTGAGGTGCAATATCTGCGCTTTCTCCACTTTACCCTCGAACTCCTCCTTCGCGATCTCCTTCCACACGTAATGACAAAGCAGGCAGAGCCTCTCACCTGATAAGGGCCGGTAGGGCCGTTGAGGTGCCGAAGGAGGATGTAGGCGAGAGTGGAGGCTGCAGCTGAGACTGTGTTTTTTTAGAAATAATTTTTATTTACAAATTGCAAAAATATTACTGAAACTTAAAAATTTGCAAAAATGACCTAAATTGCCACGTGGTCCGGCGATTTGGCCTTATCGCCAGACGCACCGACGATTTTGAGGGCTATTGCCACACAACATAATGATAACTGTCAATTACCATGCAGGTTGGCGATTGGCAGCAACTGCCACACTGCAGCCCGCCAATCGAACCCAACGGTCGGCTATGTGGCGCTGGCGCTATCGCCACACGGTATGGCGATTGCGGCCACCCTATATAAAGGGTTGTGCACTGCCACTTGTTATCGTTATCGAAGGCGGTGATTTTGACTTATAGCCACTACATATGCAATTCTGACCAATAGCCATGGCAATTGGCGATTATATAATGAATCGTCGGTCCACTCGTGACATCAGATTTGATAGCCACACCAAATGGCGATTGGACAGAAACGCCATAGCAGGTAGCAATTGAGGTCATTTTTGCAAATTTTGAATCTAGTAATATTTTTATATTTTTCAAATTAAAAATTATTTTGAAAAAGAAAACACGCTGCGACGACACGTACATCACTGGCATTAACGCGGTAATGTGCCCGCGCGTTAACCTGGCAGTGCCGCCATTGACATCGCCGCCCCCCGCGGCTCTGGCGCCTCAGTAATCAAACCAGCCAGCCAACCAAGAACTAATAATCGTTCTCTTACGCCGCATCAAAAGGTAAAGATAAGAATCGATCGAAGAGTGCAGAGACCAGAGAGGACATGTACGTATCGGTAACCATGGAGGCAGCGCCACATGCATATAGCTTCATCTCTTATTGAATATGGTCATTTAATGCTTCCTGTGATGCAATATTCTTAGCCCCTGCTTACGGATTTGGTCCGCGCGCGCGGCGGCGGTGGCGTCGGAGCGCGTCGGCGCTGAGTGCGTACGTGGCGTCGAGGAGGAGCGCCTCTGACGCGAGCAGCGCGTTGAGCAAGGTGACGGTGGCATGATGCAGAAAGAGAAGCGAGGTAGGCCCGCGCGCAGGGCGCCGCCACTACTACAGAACTCATTTGTACAGACGGTTCGGAAACTCTATGCGGGACGCTTTTTCAAACCGTCTGTAGGAAAGAGTCTGTACAAATCAGATTTGTATGGACGGTTTTTGAACCGTCTGTATAAATTGATTAGTACAGACGGTTCCAAACTATAACCATCTGTACAAATCGCTTGAATCGTCTGTACTAGTCGAATAGCACAGACGGTTCTAGCTTGGAACCGTCTGTACAAATTGATTAACACAGACAGTTCTAGTTTGGAACCGTCTGTACTAATCGATTAGCACCCGTCTGTGATGTCATATTATAAAAAAATATGACCCCTCGTGCCATGTGCCTCGTCCTTCAGCCGCGTCTCATCCCGCCGTCCGCGCCGGCCCATCCAACCACTTGAAATAAATCGCACAATATGCTTCCAGCGGGTTTCGATCCCGCAACTTCGTGTTGTCCAATAAGGGGAGTTGCCAGCTGAACTAGGATGAGTATGCGATACATATGGGACGGTTTTCTTCTTAACTCATGCCTACGACTAAGCGGGACGCTTCTAGTACAGACGGTTCTAAATTTGGAACCGTCTGTACAAATAGCACAGATAGTTCCTGTCACACCCTGATTTCTTCGTCTAGATTTTCCTGAAAACCAAAACCCTAAAGACGCGTATATGCGTATACATTTAAAACATATTGCATGTACAATTGAATTTCAGTTTTCTCAAAGCCTGTCATCGCATGTGACGGGGGCAACCCATCCGGGTAGGCCCAGCACAGCGAATCGGCCCAACAGGCTCGACAGTTTCCACGAAGGCCCACTCGGATGAAGGCCCAAGTGAGGCCGCACAGAAGCAACGTCCAAGTGTCATCAAGGAAGGCGTTACAACCTCATCAAGGCAGGCGTTTCGCTAGCATGAAAGCTGGCGTTACTTGGAGAATTATACAGAATAAAGATGACAATTAAAATACGCAGTTACTGTAACTCAGCCGACTGGCCGAGTCGGCATATGTACAGCCTACATAAGGCAAGAGCCCCATGCAAAGGGGGAGTGAGTTTTTTCTCAGACACTAGATTCTAGGCCTTGTCTTCAACCTCTAGACAAGAATCCACCATTGTTTTGTAACCTTTCTCACACAAGACCAGCAATATGACGGTCTAGATCAGGACTGACCTTGAGGCCAAATAGGAAGGCACGCTCGTCGACTTCCTTCGTGAGAATTGGAATATCTTCGCATGGAAGCCAGCTGACATGCCAGGTGTTCCAAGGAGGTTCACCGAGCACTCCCTCAACGTCGCCAAAGACGTGAAGCCAGTCAAGCAATCTCTCCACCGCTTCGCTGAAGACCGGCGTAAAGCTATCGGAGAAGAAATCGCCCGACTCCTCGCAGCCGGGTTCATCAAGGAAGTTCTTCACCTGGACTGGTTGGCAAACCCGGTCCTGGTTCTTAAGAAGAACAAAACTTGGCGCATGTGCGTGGACTACACGTCCCTGAACAAGGCATGCCCCAAGGAAGTTCTTCATTACCGACAACGGTAAGAACTTCACTGCCGAAGTCTTCCGCCAGTTTTGCCGGGATCACGGAATCCGAATCGACTTTGCATCCGTGGCTGATCCACAGTCCAACAGACAAGTCGAGCGCTCCAATGCTCTCATTCTTCAAGGCATCAAACCCCGGCTGTTAGTCCCGTTACAACGGGCCGCCGGTTGTTGGATCAATGAGCTTCCGTCTGTCCTCTGGAGTTTAAGGACAACTCCAAACCGGTCGACTGGCTACACGCCTTTCTTCATAGTTTATGGAGCCGAAGTCGTCCTGCCAAGTGACATCCTCCACGACTCCACGCGAGTCACAGTATACGTGGAAAAGGATGCCGAGTCGGCGTGACAAGACGATCTTGATCTCCTGGAGGAAGCGCGAGAACTTGTCCTTTCACGCTCGGCCATCTATCAACAGAACTTACGTCGCTACCACAGTCGTCAAGTTCGGGGCCGAGTCTTTAACAAAGGAGATTTGGTCCTCCGACTAATCCAAGATAAGACGGGCATGCACAAGTTGTCTCCGCCTTGGGAAGGCCCGTTCATCATCAACCAGGTGCTGCATAACGGCGCGTACCGACTGGAGGACCCAGCAACCGGCGCAGTCACTGAAAGGACTTGGAATATTGCTCAGCTACGTCCCTTTTTCACTTAAACTTTGTACTTCCAATAGTTCATTGTTTCATTTTAAATAAACATTTGTTTCCCTCGAGCGGCACTCGGGAAGCACTTTGTTTCTTCACTTTCATTTTGGACTCCTTTTTTGCCCCTTTTCATGATTCAACTAAATTCCCTTGGGCACTTCCCGGGGGCTACGTTTAAAAACCGAGTGGCTTAACTTTGGGCAACCCCCGGAAGCTCCCTCAACCCACTGGGTGATTCATCACTCGGTACAAGTTATTTTGGATCTCCTAACTTTGTTTCTACACGAGCGTCTAAGTAAACGTGTACGGTACCTAAGGCCCACTCTTCATCCCCAACTACAGTCGCAACCCGGCTATCCGGTTGGCAAGAGCAAAAGCTAAAAGTCGGCCTGCACGCGAAAGGATCCGACTCAGTGGAAAAAGCAAATTCAGACGAACCAAATAACTTGTACAAAATAAATTGAAAGCATTTCAATTCAAAATAAAACATAGTCTTTACAGTTTTTCTACTCGGCATACCGAGAGATATTACATGATAATTTTATTCTTCTGGAGTCGCTTCTACGCGCTCCTCCAGGTCGATAAACTCGACGATCCAGCTGGCGGTGGGGCGGACTCGGGGAAGGAGCTCCAAAGGATCGACCGGCTTCCCTCTGGATCGAGTGGGGCTCCAGCGGAAATGCTGTCGACATCCGCATCGGGATGGTGCGCCAACACCATTGCCAACGCCATGCCGGCTCCCGAGCGGGCCGCTAATTCCTTCCACTTCTCCACCGCCGCCGAACCTTGCGACAGCTTGTCGGCGAGGGCGAAGATGCTGGAGCCCGTTTCTTCTTCGGGCCATAGCTTGGCGCAGAGGTTTTGGGCAGCCGACTTCATGATCTGCCCCAAACTCTTGACTTGGAGGAGTCAGTCCTCCACAGTCACGACGCAGCTGGCCATCTGCTCAGGAGTCCAGAAAACGTCGAGAGCTGACCTCGCTGGGTCCGATAGAGCGTGAAGTCGGAGCGCTGCCCGCCTTGCCTGCTCCTCTAGCTCTGGGCAAGCATCTGGGTGCAAATTATTGCAAGGAAATGGACAAAGAAACGTGCAAAAAGAGGAAAACAAAGGACTCGAAGGCTTACCGAGTAGAGTCTCATTGGCTTTTTTGAGATGGCCCATGAGTTCTCCCTCGCGCTTCTCCCACTCAATGATGGAAGCCGAATGCCGCTTCCGCAAGTCGGCCATCTTCATGAGGAGCTCGTCGACTTGCCCCTGTAGCTGGCGGTTCGCAGCCTGCGATTGCTCATATTGCGCCACCAGTTGCTGATGCTCCGTCTGCAGTAGGGCAGCGGTCTTCATATTTGCGCGAGCTTCCTGCAGCTCGCTGTCGAACTCGGCCGCTTTGGCATTGAGCATCTCTCTTACTTTGATCATCGGGATTACGCCCTTCAGTTCTTCCCGAAGTCGGGCTTTTTCGGCTTCGATGTCTGCCGACTCAAGAAAGTCAAATACCAGCAAAACCCTAAGGCAAAGAAGCTGAAGACTCGGATACTTACTCCCGATGGCGGCGAGCTTTTCTTCGAGCTGCCGACTTTTGGTCCTTTCTTCAGCCAACGCCTTCTCAAGGGAGGCGTTCCTCTCCACGAGGGTTTGGCTGCTTCCGCCGAGTCGGATCGCAGCCTGGACAAGGAAAAGTTTCAAGTCAGCATGACCCGAGTTAATAAGTCTCTAACCGACTCAACCAGTCGGCTAGAGACTCGGGGGCTACACCCACTGGGTGCACTGATCGTGCTCCCAGTGTTAAGAATTAAACAAAGTTCAGATGCAAGAACTTACCCCGACGGAAGATTCTAAAACCTCGGCCGAGTCAGCCAAAGTCTTGGCCGCGTCCGCAAACTCCCTGAGCTTAGAGCTCAAGGCAGCGACTCGGTCGGTGGCCCCCTGCGCCGCAGCTAGGTCCTCCGTGCTGCAGCTCGGCAGCAGCAGCGCGGGCACGAGGCTGCTCGAAGAGCCGGGTGCCGTCTCTTCGGGTGCAGGCGCGGGCGTGGGGGCTAGCACCAAGCCTCGCTTCGTCACCAGTGAAGACTCGGTGAGGGGCGGACCTTGGGCCCCGCCCGCCGGCTCCGTTGTCGCTGCGGTGGCAGGAGTTGGCGGGGGGCTGCGGTTCATCAGCTGGCACCACGATTGGCCCGGCACCTGTCTCCGCCACGGGCGCGGCGGGCGGAGGCATGTCGGGAGCAGCCGTAGCCAGAGACTCGACTGGCCCCGTTCCCTCGCCCGACTCCGGTGCCTCCTCGGAGACGGTGGGCAGCTGCGCGTGGGGCGCAGTTGAGATCGGAGTCAGGGGAGCCGACCCTGACGGTTGTGCTGGAGTCGGGGCGCTGGGCTGGGAGTCTCCTTTGTCGGAGAACTTCCTCTGGATTCTGCAACACCAAAACACCAGACCGACTTCAGCGTCTTTTGCTTCAGCTGAAAAGTGAAAGAAAATAAAAGAAACGTACCTGGTGGTCGTGGGGACCATTTTCCTTTTTGGTTTCCCCAGGGCGGATGGACCCCCGGAGGAACTGGCGGGAGCCGACTGGGGCGCAGTCGGCTTGACGGCAGGAGCGGCGGCTTGCACCGCAGGGCTGGAGGATTCGGCCCGCGCTCGTTTAGGGGCCGACTCTGCCTGAGTCAACCCTGCCTGAGCTCGCGAGGCCCCGGAGCCGGAGGCGTCGTCGGTGCGCCTCCGCTTGATGGTTAGGGGGGCCTCTTCGTTTGAATCGTCTCCCGAGTCGACCGGAACTCTCCCTTGTTCTAGGTCCCCACTCTCGAGGGCTTCTTCATCAACCTCCACGTCGTCCAACGCCTCTGGAGCCGGACTTTGCTCGGAGAGTGGCGGCATGGAGTTCAAGTTGAGAAGAGCCTGCAAACATCAAGCACTTGTGTTAGAGAAAATGAAGAAACAACAATATAAAAGACCCGACTCGGAAACACTTACAGTCGGCGGGGGGGTTGGCGGTAGAATAGGGCACCACGTGTGGCGCCCTGGTGAGCCCGGATCACTCTTTGGTCAAGTTCTTGAGGAGCTCCATAAAGTCGCGATCCGAAAGCTCCTCAGATGAGACCCGGGTCGACTCGGACGCACCCGAGTACTCCCACATCGGGTGCGCCCTGGCCTGCAGCGGTTGGATCCGCCGACTCAGCCAGGTCACGATTAGGTCAACTCCAATGAGCCCCTTCTCCTGGAGTCGTTGAATCCTCCTCGTGAGCCGATCGATCTCCGGCATCTCTGCGCTTGAAGGCTTGGCACCCCAGCGCTTCTGCCACACCGGTGGACCCGCGACGTACTTCGGCAGACCCTCCTGTGCAGTCGGAGTGCGCTCATCCGAGCAATAGAACCACCCGTCTTGCCACCTCCGCACGGTGTCGGGGAACTGCATCTTGAAGTACTTAGCACCGGACTTCACCTGGATGTCGGCTCCGCCGCAGATGGAAAGACGCCCGCCCGCCTTGATCGGCTGCGCCTTCACCACGAAGGTCTTCTTCCACAGCCCCCAGTGAGGCTGGGTCCCCAAAAAACATTTGCACAACGTGATGAAACATACGATGTGCAGAATGCCATTGGGGCTGAGGTGGTGGAGTTGAAGGCCGTAGAAGTGGAGCAGACCGCGCACGAAGTCGTGGGGCGGCAGCGACAGTCCCCGCTCGACGAACGGGATGAGCAGCACTCGCCCATGATCGTGCGGAGCGGGACCCGGCTCCTGGAAGGGCGCCCTCCAGTTGCTGATCGAGCGCGGCGGCAGCATTCCCACGGTGGAGAGGCTGACGAGAATGTCGTCGGTCACCACCGAGGGAACCCAGTCGCCTTTCTTCCAATCGTCGGGAAGCGCGGCGGCGGAGGAGGAGCCGGTGTCGATCTTTTTCCCCTTGGCGACGCGCGACATGGTTGGGAAGCGGCGGTGAAACGAGTGTTCTCTCGGGAAGGAAAGAGAGTGCGCGGCGGAAAAACTCTGGAGGCGAAGGGCTTTAGCGCGAGGAAGACGAAGGCAGATGGGAACCGCGGTCTCTCTACGCCCGCTTTTATAATGGGGGGAGGCAAACCGTGACAATCGTGCGCCACACATGGCGGCAAACCGCCGCGGCAACCGTCGCCCCGCGCGGCGCGAACCCGTGGGATTCGGGGCGCCTTTTTCTCCATGACTCGACGTCCCAGGCGTCTCAGCCGGTGAGCATTACGTCAGCAACCATCCCGCGCGCACCGCCCGCGTGATTCAAGGCGCAATCATGACAAACCGTCTCTTCGGACGCCCCGCGAAATGCCAGCAGCAGCGGCGGAAGTCTCGCGCACGCCTCGCGCGGGACTCGAAGGCGCTCTGTCCAACCGACTGCGCGCATTAAATGCCGAAGCAACATCATGTACAGTCAAGACGGTTCCGTGTGACCACAAGCCGGCTTCGACCGGGTTCGGCTCGATCGAGTCGAATCGCGTTCGGACGCTGAGTCAACTTGAAGTCGGCTTAGCTCATTGGGACACATCACAAGCTGTACTGACTCAACCAAACAATTTCGAGGCATACCAAGTGCTCCACTCGAATCGCAGATCAGGTCTGCAAAAATGGGTGTCGATGACCAACCCAACAGGGTTTTGCAGGTCACTCGGCAACACCCCAGCTAAGGACGAACCCGGCATCCACAGCGGCACAAGATAGTCCCTAATTCAGAACCAGATGCCACAGTGGCACAAAATGGTTTACGAGTTCGGGACTCAATGCCGGAGTTCGAGGACTCGGTTTTGAAGCTAAAGGTCGAAGGCGTCCCCCTGCGGGCACAAGTCGGCAACGGTCCACTCGGACATGCCCAGACGCTATTTCGGATTCACTCGAAATTCATGATACGCCTCCCGGAAGGCCACTAGCCGACTTCCCCTGCTGGAAAGCGCGGGTATCACCGAATTCCTCGCACTTAGCACAAACTTAACCCTTTTTCAGGTATCACGGGAGTCCATCAAGGTCTCTCCACCAGCGACTTGGGCATACACAGCTTGCTCACCAGTCGGCATCCGTGTCGAGACCTCGAAGCACTCGGGGGCTACTGACGGGGGGGAACCCATCCGGGTAGGCCCAGCACAGCGAATCGGCCCAATAGGCTCGACAGTTTCCACGAAGGCCCACTCGGATGAAGGCCCAAGTGAGGCCCGCACAAAAGCAACGTCCGAGTGTCATCAAGGAAGGCGTTACAACCTCATCAAGGCAGGCGTTTCGCTAGCATGAAGACTGGCGTTACTCGGAGAATTATACAGAATAAAGATGACAATTAAAGTACGCAGTTACTGTAGCTCAGCCGACTGGCCGAGTCGGCATATGTACAGCCTATATAAGGCAAGAGCCCCATGCAAAGGGGGAGTGAGTTTTTTCTCAGAGACTAGATTCTAGGCCATGTCTTCAACCTCTAGACAAGAATCCACCATTGTTTTGTAACCTTTCTCACACAAGACCAGCAATATAATCAGCAGGAGTAGGGTATTACCTCCGCCATTGGAGGGCCTGAACCTAGGTAAAAACCTCTTGTGTGAACCCGCTTAGATTTTCCACGTGCGCTCCCCAAAATCCTACTATAAATGTATATTGCCGTGAAATCCCCGCGACAGCATGGAAGCACTCAAGTTAAGTTGCATCGTCACGCAACAAACCCGGGTTGCCATCCGTCATCGCATGAGCATTCATAAAACCCTAACCCTAATCAGACACACGCGCTATATACACGCGACACCCCTAAACCCTAACCCTAAGTGGCAACCTGCCCAAAGTTGTTTCTGACCCTCCAAATATGATATCTAACCTTCCCCGTACCCTACCGCAGTCTTGCCGTCAGCCGGAACCCTACAACTCAACTCGCCGCCATAATTCTGAATAATTAAATTATCGGACAGAAACCCTAAAGTCCATATCGCATGCATTTTCTTTCACTTAAAAATTCTAAAAAAATTCTCAAGCATCTTAAACCTATTTACCACCAAATTATGAAGTAACATTGAGATGCCCAACTAAAAAACTCTGGATTTCATCCAAATTGGGAATTAGGCCAATTCTCCCCTTTGAACTAAAACCCCTTTAAATCTTGCTCAGAAAACTCCAGAAAAATTCTGTAATGCTCACCTCAGTACCCAAAACCCAAATGTGCAAAAATATCTTCATGTCCAGTGCAAAACCTCTTCTCAAACGCTGTCAAACACCTTGTGCATTTCTTGTTCTTCTCATGAATTCTAGCCTAACTCCCAACCGTTTTGCTCCCAATCTTTTCCAGCATTTAAACTTTGTCCCAGAACCCCACTTCACCCAGCTCCCCTCAGTGCAAGGTCAAATCCACAGTCGTCAACTCTAATGCCACTTCATGCCGGCATTGGCAAGCTCTGGCAGACCATCTCTGCGCGATCCCATGCCAATTCCACCACTCATCTCCTTCTCTGGTCTCTTCAGCATCGAAGACATGCTAGGCGCCTCTCCCTGGTGCGACCAAAGACCCCCTGGCATAGCCATGCCACTCTGGTGCTGGCCGGTTGCGCTCTGGCTCAAGCCACGCCCTAGCATGCCACTCCCCGCGTCAACTCTCCTCTGCTCGTGCCGCGATAGCTCCCTGCCACGCCTGAGCCAAGTCCACACCTCAGCACGTTCCTCACCACCCCGCAGCTGCCACGCCATCCGACATGGTCTCCGGCGAGGTGCGCATCCGGGTCCAGCAGCCCCATTGCTCCTCTTCGCTCGCGGCTCTAAGAAAGCCCCCTAAGCTCCATTCCCCGTCGCCCCACCTTCTTCCTCCCAAGCTCTAGCTTTGCCGAGCTCCACTCAAGTTCAAGCCTCCTTCCTTTTCCCTAGCACCGAGCACAACCACCGAGCTCCTCTAGACCTCATCGCCGGTCCGCTCCAACAACCACACAAGCCCCCCCGATCACGAAAATGGAACCCCATTGATCTCCTCAACCCAAAAGTGGCAGCCGATCCCTCCTAATCTCTCTGAATCAGCCACAATTGCTCGCCGCTGATTCCCCCGGAGCATCACCGGAAACCTGGGATTGCTCGCCGGAACCCTCTCACGCGCGCCCCTTTTCTTCTCTGCCGCTGACCGGTGGACCCAACCACTACCGAAACCGTAAGTGAAGGGAGCCACCACCAGGTGGGCCAAATCCCCGCCAGGCACACAACCGAATAAGTGGCCGCGCCCGGCCTTCCCTCCGTCTTCCCAGCCGGGAGGCGTAATCTCCAACCGAGCTCTACCACCTTCCCACCTTCCCATGACGAAGGCGCCTTCTCCTCTTACGCCTTCGACGTCACCTTCTTCCCGGGGCCGGTTTTCTAGTTCAGAACCGGTTCTATTCTTGGTTCGGCCGGTTCGGCATTAAATCGGCCGGTTTTCTGAAAAGTACCAAAATAAAAGTTGCTCAAAATTTTATTTCCCATCTTCTGTTTCAAACCAATTTTCAAAATTTCAAATTTCTTTTGCAATACAGAGAGTAAATCACAACCTATGTAAAATTTTAAAACCTTTTGGAAATTCTTTGAACTTTTTACCCATCCCAGAAACTTTGGACACGATGAACCTCTAATCTTCTAAACCTAGCATAAATCCACACATATACATTAGGGGTTGCATATTTTAAAGAATTACGAATGCACTTACACATCATTAAATCCTAACCTTAGATCCATGCATATATATAATTCTTAATATCAACCCCCCCCCCATCATGTTAAACCTTTCGAAAACATGACAGGATCCAGAACACATGCATGTATATGTACACATACACATGTTACCCAGTTCGAAGATGAAAGGGTGTAGTTAAAACCCTAAAACCCTAAACCCCATTGCATGCATATATGTTCCCTCCTAATTCCCCAACCATTTTGAGCCTTATAGAAACATTGTTCCAGCACTCTTAAAACCAATAAGACTACGGACTCTTCATCCATCATATTAGGCCTAGGATTTCTGAGAAAAGGTGCTAAGAATATGGAAACCTAATTCATTACATCCACGCATGAAATATGAAAACATCAATTTTCCGAATCCTGGACATGATCTTGCAAGCATGGCATAAGTTCTACTTTGATTTCATTTGATGTTTCATGTCGATTGGATTCTTATTGGCGTTTCGAATCGTGTAGTTGACGGAGTGAGGTACGTTCGTCAGGAGGAGCCCGAAGCATCCCCGCGCCCAGAACAAAGCCATGAACTGCCAAGCAAGCTCTCCACCATTGATCATGTTGAAATCTCAAGTTTATGAAATATTATGTTGTTTACGAAACATACATGCTATGTTTTACAATTGTTATTTTATGTAGCGTAGCTATGACAATGCTTAGAAAACCCTAGTCCGACCTTGAAATCCTTGTAGCCCTAAGGACTACGTATTCCAGAAATGTTATCGGAAAAACTTAGGGTAGATTATATACATATATACCTGCTTAGCCCTGTCATAGTAAAATTAGCGTTTTAAAAAGGAAAAGTGATAACACCCCCATATTTCATGTGGTGAACTTTTGAGAAATGGACCGTCGTGTCCAGAGGTGTATGAAGGTAGCATAGCCATGGGTTGGTATGTTTTACCGTAAATGGTTTTGTGAAACCAAGCTAAAAATGGAGAAGATTTTGATCCGGGTCGGTAATGAAGGGTGAAAGCAGGGAGTTCGTTAAAGATCGAGGTAAGGTCCGGTGTGGTTCTCGCTGCCCGTTTATGGGAATGGTGTGGAGTCCCTCTCGGATCACCTAAGGACCGATCTTCAGTGCCGTTTGGCCAAGTCTTACCGTACGTCCACATGTCCTTTATGGGAAGGACTTGACATAGTAACCGGCCTGAACTAGCATGAACCCGTAGGCAGTGTGTAGCGTGCAGATGGAGGTGTAGCTCCTGTAGAGAATAAATTCCGCGGATAAGCGAGGCATTGTTCGCCACAAAGTTGGAACACCAACCTCCTTGCAAGCGATGATACTGACTCAAGTTAGGGTTGTGACATGTCCTTCTGGCGGGTTCATGGCTGGGTTCACACCGGCGAAGAGTCTCGTTGTACTAGCTCTGGTAGTATGCAGTGCACGGTATGCCCAGGGTGACCTACATCGTGTGGGTAAAGCCGTACCACCTCTGCAGAGGGTTTAAACTATTCGAATAGCCGTGTCTGCGGTCATGGACGAACTTGGCTAGGCCACACTAAAGTAGACTGGCTTTCAAAATAAACAATGGGTTAATGGGTTTAAGGACGCGATCCGCCGTGTTCACAGGGCAACATGCCAATTTCCCGTTGTGTCAGGAAAAGTGAAGAAGGAGTTTCCCTGTGGACTCGGGCAAACCCTAGAATCCCTGTAAGTACCGGGAGGACGATGTTTCCCTCCCCAAGGAACCGGGTGATTGCCGTGTTTTCGTTAGTATCCCCGTAAGTACGAGGTGAGTTGTGACTCCCTGAGGAACCGGGCAAATACCATGCTTTGCCGTTGTAACGGAAAGCACAGAGATGAACTCCCCGCTGCGACGGGTAGAGTGAATCAAGCAGGTACATCATCTCGCTGCGTCGAGATGTTTTGTTAAAATTGCTTTTACATCTATTTACTTATTGCAAATGCAAACTTACTTTCTCGCCCAACATGAAACCTAGGATAGAGCCAATTTCTTGATTACTCCCGTGCATGCTCATATCCGTGATAAACTCCCTGGCGGAGTGCTTGCGAGTACATTCAATGTACTCACCTGGCTTGTTATGTGGCCAGACGAAGAGGAGGAGTACCAGACCGGAGATAGCGACAGCAATTTCGAGGCGTAGGGTTTCTCCCCCAGTCAGTTGCCTGTGGTTCGGCATATCGATGGGTTATCTACCGTGTGCTATTTCCGCTGCTGATTTAATTCAGCCAATAGACCTGGTTTATATGATTAAAGACCAAATATGGCTAAGTATGTAATGAATGATGTAATGCATGTCTATGCTATCAAGTGCTTGTGCGTATCGACTACTGATCCAGGGATCGATATAGTAAACATAAGGGTTTATCCGACCTTAAAATCGGGTATGCCACAGTTCTAAGTTTAGAACCGTCTGTGCTATTCGATTTGTACAGACGGCTCCAATTTGGAACCGTCTGTGCTATTTGTACAGACGGTTTCAAATTGGAGCCGTCTGTACTGCAGCTTCGAGTGCTAGTTTTAGAGTCCAGATCCAACCCTAGTTTGAGAGGTTTTAGTAAAACAACCATAACTTTCTCATACGAAGTCTGTTTTGGGTCCACGACCACTCAAATCGAAGCTAACGATGAGACGCATCCAAAAATTTTACACATGTATACACTTGTACAAGTCTTGACCCTCAAAAATCGACCTCTAAGTGGGACTTTTTCGCTCCGGAAGTTTTTCCGTTACTTTTTCTCATCTTCCAGAGGGCATATCTCCTTCACCCGGACTCCGAATTGGGTGATTCTTGTTTCCTTGGATAGCTTGAGTTGAGGACTTGCTTCCCACCTTGATCCCACCTTCTGTCGAGCACTTTTGTCGAGGTGCCATTTTCAAAATCTTCGATTTCGGGTCGGGATTTTCACTAGTCGTTTCGTCGACTTTCTCGAAATTGGCTCAAAAATTTTGGAGAGATAGAGTTTGGCCTCCCGCTCATAGCCGTGAAAACCGTTCAACAATCGGACCTGTCAAACTCCCTACCCAACGCTGCCACTTTCCTGCCGCGGTAAGAAAATCTGCAGTTTTGCTGCCGCGGCAGCAGAGTATCAACCAGCCTTGCTTCATCTATTTGTACAGACGGTTCTAGTTTAGAACCGTCTATACTGTTAAATTTGTATACACGGTTCCAAGTTTAGAACCGTCTGTACTGTTTACAGATTTGTACAGACGGTTCCATACTTAGAACCGTCTATACTGTTAGATTTCTACAGATGGTTCCAAGTTTAGAACCGTCTGTACTGTTTACAGACGGCTCCATACTTAGAACCGTCTGTACTGATCAATTTGTACAGACGGTTTCAGTTTAGATCCGTCTGTGTTATTTGTATAGACGGTTCTAAATTTGGAACCGTCTGTACTGTAGTGTCCCGCTTATCGGGAACCGCTTGTACTCATTTTCTCAGACGGTTTTCTTTTGGAACCGTCTGTCATACTATTTGTACAGAGGGGCTTTAAAAATCCGTCTATACAGGGGCGTCCCGTTAAATGAATTCTGTAGTAGTGGACGCAACCGGCGCAGGTGCTGGCGGGCGTGGCCGGGTTGTGCATCAGGCGAGACGCGGGCGTGGAGCAGAGCGGCGATTGGCGCCGGCCATGCTGACCACTGGGTCATAGACAAGTGAGCGCTCCGATCAAGTTGACCTGTTTAAGCTTTGACCGAAGATAAATACATTAGGAGATACAAGCAAGTTAATAATCGTATTTGGACTCTTTTAATAATTTTCATGGTTATAATTTGTACCTTTCTAAGCACGGTGACTAAAATGAGTGCATTTTACTCCAACAAAACATCACGTTCAGCTGGGCTGTTTTCTCCCGTTGCTGCTCCAAGACAAATATCATTTTAAAGTGTGAAAGTATTTTGCACATGGTTGCATAGAATCCGTCCTACCGTTTGCTGCCTTTACGTCGTCCTCTCCACCGGCCAGAGGTGGCGGCTATCCGGCAACTGCTTCCTTTGGGAGTTCAAGACGTACAGCCGGCAGGTGGTTTCACAGGTCGCAGCTTTTTCTCTCTGATCCATACGAACTAAATGATCTTTCATTTTCACCCAAATTAGCAAGGCAAGAGCAAGGTTGACGCAGACATGGAGCTTGTGGTGGGCGCTTCGGAGGCGACCATGAAGTCTCTCCTGGCCAAGCTGGGCGGCCTCCTTGCCCAGGAGTACACCCTGATTAGAGGCGTCAACGGCGATCTTCAGTACATCAACGACGAGCTCGCCACCATGCAGTCCTTCCTCCGCGCCGTCGGTGGGAGACACGGCCACGACGACCTGATGAATGACTGGATGAAGCAGATCCGTGACATCACCTACGACATTGAAGACTGCATCGACGATTCCGGCCACCGCCTCCACGGCTTGCGCACCGACATGTGCTGCTACTTCCTCGTCAACAGCGTCTACGAAGTCCTCACCTGGTCGCCTCGCCGTGACGTTGCCACCAGGATCTCCATCCTCAAGATGCGGGCGCAGCAGATCGGCGAGCGGCGCAACAGGTACGGCGTCAACAACCCGGAGAGGATCGGAGCCGAGGGATCTGGTGCACGTCCGAGTACGGTTGCTGGATTTCACGCTGCCGACAACCAGGACGCGAGCCTTCAGCTTGTTGCCATGAAGGACCCAGTGGGAGTGGAGGAGCACATGGGGGAGCTCGACAAGTGGGTGACTTACATTGTCGGGTTCGGAGGAGTGGGGAAGACCGCCATCGCCACCGCCTTGTACAGGAAATATGGGGACCGATTCGGCCACCGTGCGGTGGTCGCGGTGTCTCAGAGCTCCGACCTGGAGGCCATCCTCAAGAGCATCAGGAGTCAAGTCAAGCCGCAGACCAGCAATCACGAGCAGCAAGGCGGCACGGCGGAGAGCCGTGTCGCAGCAGCCGTCAAAGGCGTCCGGGATTACGTCAGCCGAGGAACGTCAGCCGTCATGGTCAAGTGCTGCAGCCCCCGCACCTCCGAAGAAGACAGGACGAAGCTGGATCTACTCAAGACAGACCTCGCCAAGCACTTGAAGAAAAACAGGTAATTTGCAATCCTCCGAATAATTTTCATTTTGATGCAACTTTCACATAGTTTAAAGATTTTGAAGATTTTTCTAGTCAACTTGACAGTCTATTTAACGAAAAATCTAGATATTGTTGGTAGTGGTGTGGTCCTGTGGAGCTTTTGTCTGAGAGGAAGCGGATTCTTCTGCAGGCAGTAGTTCGGCTCTGCAAGCGATAAGTTTATCTGAGCTGAGAGGGCGGGGCAGTACTCCACAGTGAGCATTGTATATGCTCTAACCATGCTAGCTTTATCGCCTGGAAGATTTTCTTGAAGTCGTATCTCAGCAAACCTTGGCGCACGCGCTCGGTTGGTTGACTCAGATTGCGGTAGAAATTTTGACATAAAAAACCGTAAAATTAAAATTTCATAGAAATTAGAAGTCATAAGATGTTAATCCTAGAAACTAAAAGTACAAAAATAAGTAATAGAAGGTATTTTGATTGTACCATAGAGAAAACACAGGAGTTTTCTTAAAGAATTAGGTGTTTGCCATAGTAACACAAATAAAAAATTTGCATGAGGTTAAACTCAGTGCAAGTTTTTCTTTTAAAATTACATGCAAAGTAGTCTAGAAAAAAAATTATACGATCTACAATAAAACAAACTCTATAAAGAAATTCCTAAAAAGTAGCATCCTTCAAAATATTTATAAAATTCTTTTAAATCAAAGATACGTTTAGTCTAAGATTGTGTTTGCGAAATCGGTGGTGGCAAATCCTAAGAAATATTGCCCAGGGAAAAACTCCCTCCCTCGTCTGATCCAAGCTCAATACAAAGATTAATAGTCCAACTAATTTCGATGTGGTGTAATGTAGAGGCAGATAATTATTGGATTGTGTTAAAAAAGAGAATGTTTTATATCGATTTAATTTCTCTTTCAAATTACCGGCGATTCTCTCGAAGATTCCCATGTATGCCGGAAGACAAATTTTCTTTTCCATCCTATAAAGAACGGTTGATAAGATTTACAGTTTTGTGCAGGCCGCCATAGTTACTATTATCTCTGTTTTACTATATGTTCTTAGCTCATCATAAGCCTAGAGAAAAAATCACTCATTTTATAATAATAAAAAGTAAACAAGAATCACCATGAATAATCCGATAAATAGCATAACACAACTATTTAACCATTCCCTAGGCAATCTGCATAGAGTGGAATTAACACAATAATCAGACAATTGATTTCCTTAATAGACTGATATTTTGAAACGGAGTATCCAGAAGTTGAGAACGGATATAGTGAGTACAACAATCATATTTATGTGCCTCAAATCAACATATAATATTGTCTACAGATGTGTTATTAATGATAAATTATTTATTGAAATTTCATAAGTGTTAGTCAAGTATGCATTCCGAGTTCTACTCATGTATGCCAAATCTAAAAATATATATTTCTTATGCATTGATCAATGTGTGCAATTGTGCATTCCAAGTTAATTGCAATTTATGTTGCTTTGAATATTTTAAATTACTTGGAGATATTTTAACTCTGAAATTTGTGTTGTTGTACTTTTAGTTTTCTAAAATTATATTGTACGGTTCTTATTTCATTTGAAAGTTTGATGATTTATGTTCTTAACCTTTTATCATTTTCGATATATATTTTAAAAAGTTATCCGTTTCCATATGGAAGCCTAACTTAAATGTTTCTAATAGTTTTGGTTATGTAAGTGCATGTACGGTGGTAGAGAAGGCAACCTTCTCTTGTGTTTTCCATATTATTTAGAGATGACAATAAAAATATATTATATAATAGGTTATCTCTTAGTGTTATCTCTAACAATTAATAATTGCATGTATCTAAAAATATATGGTGATTAAAATTAATTTAGAAAACAAGTGAAGAAGAGATGACATCTCGTACAATGGAGAAAATAATCTTCTCTTAGACGTGAAGTGATCATTCCTTCATTAAGCAAAGACGGTCTTCTATCTCTTCTAACTCAATAAAAATCGTACATGGTATTTGTAAGAGAAAGTTGACATCATCCTATTATACACACTCTAACATGCACTTGAAAGTTTGCATTAGTCCTAATGGTAAGTGTAGACTTCTTACCACTTACATGGTAATAGAAACTAGCAAGGTACATGTGGTTTGCTATGGAATCAGAGAAAGAAGCTGGGATATAATTTGTAAATGAGTCCTCCCCACACCTGGAAAAAATGTTTATTGCAGTTCCAGTCGCCTTCAGTGATAGATGATGGCAGATTTAGCGCCTCGCATTAATATGAAAAATGAAGGAGATACATACGACAATGACAACACATATGTGTCTTCTGCATTCGAAAAAAGTAAGAAAGGTGCCTAGCGGTGGTGGTCGGCTTTGCTCCACTTCGCGGCAGGCTTCATCTCAGGCGAGGTCTTCGCTCTGCTCAGCTCTGGCTTCAGGAAAAATGGCGGAAATGGCGCCGCGACCGGCGTCAACGCCAGAACTAGCCGGCGGACAGCGGCAATGCCAAAAGTGGCACCATGACGGCCGAGACAGGCGCCGCGTGTCGCCGGTCGCGCTCGCCGGCCACGACGCTCGTCCGGTCGCGCTCGCCGGCCGCGATGCTCACCGGTCGTGTTGAGCGGCCGCGACGGTTGGCACGGCGCACCGGCGGTGTGGAGGACGGCGCAGAGGCTGGGGGGGAGGGCGGCACGGAGGACGGTGCGTGCGGCGGAGGGCGCGCGTGGGGCAGGGAGCAGCAGCGGAGCACGCGTGCGCACGGCGGAGGACGGTGCGCGCGGCGGAGGCAGGAGCAGCGCCGCGGCTGCGATAGCCTCACCGGCGACAGGCCAAGCGTCGTGGCTGGCGAGCGCGACAGGCCGAGCGTCGCGACTAGCGAGCGCGACCGGCATGCGTCGCGGCCGGCGAGCGCGACCGGCGACACGCGGCGCCTGTCCCGACCGTCGCGCGGTCACTTTTGGCATTGCCGCCGTCCGCCGGCCAGTTCTGGCGTTGACGCCGGTCGCGGCGCCATTTCCGCCATTTTTCCCTGGCTTCACTATGCGCGACGCTTCTGACAGTGCTACTAAAAAATAAATGGATATATGGAGGTGTTAAATCGCATAGTCACTATGTTTCATAAACGCACACGCCAAGTGTGAAACACGTGCTTTGTCAGGTACCAGATTCATTGTGAAGTAGGTCTCACATTTCTGTTCCAAATTCTAGGGATTTTCACCAGGAGACGCTAGTCGTAGTTCATTTTCCGGATTTTTCCAATGAATTCTTCTCTTAGTTAACCCCCTTACTGGTATCACAGTATCATGATTCACTTTAAAGGAGTTGCACAATGTTTCAGTCATTTTATCTAACAACGCTAAGCTTTCATCTCACTTTTGAGTTCTGTTATCGATTGGATAAATTCGTTTGCCTCTTCAATCCTGAGTGGGTGTCGAATTGTGCCGCCGTGTACAACGGCGGTATTGCCTCCACGACTTGGTACACGACCGAGAGCCTGTGATCATGATACCCTAGAGCCCTAGCTCTTAGTTCTATGCATAATATTTGGAAATTTATTTTTGTTGATGGTGCGTGTGTTTTGTTTGTCTATAAACTGAATGTAAAGGCGGGGAAAATAGATAGTGTGGACTAAATCGTCTAGAGGTTTGTTTTTGTCTTGAGAAAACCTAGGGAAATTAAATTGGATTTGAAGGGGGTGGTGCGTCTAGGTTTGGTTTGTTTAAAATATCTAGAGGTTTGGCTTTTGGCTGAGAAAAGCTAGAAACCCATATTTAAAAGGGGAGCGTGTGCATAAGCAACGTGGTGAGCCTGTGCGGAGGGCTGCATGCGATGGCTGAGAGGGCGTGACACCGCTACCGCTACCACCACCAACTCCCATATTTATAATAAAAAAATAAATATAAATATATAAATTAACTATGGTCTAAAATAAAACTAGAGTACCTTAAAAAAACAAACATGACAGTTCATTGATCTTCGAAGTTCGAACATGTTATCTTGTGAAAATTCACTTTTTAACCAACTACTACGGTGTCCTACGTAATTGCGCGAGAAGCATTTTTAATTATTTTTATTTTTTTGACCTGTATGCATGATGTTATATAGATCAGTAAGAGAAATAAAAGTCCACTCGCCGGCCCGCTAGTCGTTGCACTGAGCCGTCTATTTAGTTACAGTTATGATCATCTATCGGATATGATCTTTTAGATACAATTATGATGATCTATCGACTATGATTTGTTTATGTACCATTATGAAGATCTATCGGTTGTGATCTGTTTACGTAACGTGCAATTGCGCGAGAAATATTTTTAATTATCTTTATATTTTTACCTGTACACGTGATATTAGATTGGTACGGGAAATAAAAGTTCAGATCGTGAGTCAGCCTGCTAGTCGTTATACTGAGCCGTCTATTTCGGTACAGTTATGATGAACTATCAGATATGATCTGTTTAGGTATAATTATGATGATCTATTGGTTGTGATCTGTTTATGTGCAGTTATGAAAAATTTATCGGTTGTTATCTGTTTAGGAACAATTATGAAGATCCATAAGCTATGATCTGTTTAGGTGCAGTTATGAAGATCTATTGGCTATGACACGCTTAGGTACAGTTATGAAGATCTATCGGTTGTGGTCTACTAATAATGAAAGGGTTCACCAGATTAACGGCCAGATGTTTTATTTTTTGGAATTTTTAACCTCTCTCTATTTTTTATTGTATTCTACTTTTATTGTATAGTAGATGAGTTAACAGCTTGCTAGAAATTCAGCTTTTCACATTGTTTGCTTCTACTTCTACCTCCAACAAACACTTCTCTTCCGCAAACAAACACTGAAACTGCGCCAAGAAGATTAGCTGATGTAGCGAAATGGATCGGAAGGAGTGCCGTACTTGCAGAATAGAATTATACTACTATTTTTTATTCAGATAAGAAAAGAAGTTATAGTTACTGCTGGTCTTCACTCACTTTCTGTTTCCCCCTTTTTTTTTCTGGCAGTTACTTGGTCTTAATTGATGACGTATGGTCTGCAACGACGCTGGACAATATTATAAATGCACTTCCTAATAATGAAGGCAGGAGAATAATAGTTACTACACGGTTTCATGCTGTTGCTACAACGCGAAGAGAAGGCGACATTCGTAAAGTTAAAGGTCTTGCTGACAAAGAATCCAAGGAGTTATTTACGCAGGCCTTCTTCGAGTCCAAAGGAAGCAAATATGTTATCAGACAGCCCCAAGCACCTGCTACAATATCAAAGAGAGAAGAAGGTGATCTTATTCATAACGTTGGCACCCTTGAGGGCCTTGACGGTGACAAACCTGTGCAGCTATCTCAGCAAGCCGTCTCTGAACACGAAGATAGCAAAGATGTTACGGTTCCGGATGAAGTCTGGAAGATGTGCGGGGGGCTGCCATTGGCCATAGTTACGATGGCTGGTCATGTGGCATGCAACCCAAATAAACTGAATACGGAATGGTCCAAACTTTGCAGCTCTCTGTTTCCAGAGTCAGGGAGAGATCATCCGAAAGATGGAGGGAAAGAGCTTACCCAGGAGGAAGTGGGCAGGATCGTTAGCCATTGCTACAATGACATGCCTGCTGAAATCAAGACTTGCTCACTGTATTTGAGCATATTTCCAAAGGGCCACAAGATCAGCAGGAAGCGTTTGACAAGGCGATGGATAGCCGAAAGTTTTGTCTGCGAGAAGCAGGGGCTGAGTGTGGAGGATGTTGCAGAGACATATTTCAATCATCTCATAAGGAGGAAGATCATCCGACCAGTGGAGCACGGCAGAAATGGGAAGGTGAAGAAATGCATAGTTCACGACATGGTTCTTGAGCACATTGTAGCAAAAGCAAGCGAAGAGAATTTCATCACTGTGGTTGGTGGTAACTGGCTCATGCAGCCACCTAGCAGCAAGGTCCGTCGGCTGTCCCTCCAAGTCAGTGATTCCAAACGCGCAAAGGATACGGAGAAAATGAACTTGTCTCATGTCCGATCAGTGACCATGTTTGGGAGCCTGTACCAAATGTCTTCCCACTCGTTCAAGTTTGGAATTGTACAAGTCCTGGATCTTGAAGGCTGCACAGGTTTCAAAATGCATCATACAGAAGAGATATGCAAAATGAATCTCCTCAAGTATCTCAGCCTCCGAAGAACTGACACTAAACGGCTTCCGAAAACGATTGGGAGGCTTGAGAACCTAGAGACTATGGACATAAGAGAGACAAATATTACTGAGTTGCCTAAAACAGTATGCCAGCTTGAACGGCTGGTTAACATACTTGGTGGGAATAAAACAACACGGAAGGCATTGAAGCTTCCTGAAGAGTTGAGTAAGAAGAAGAAAATGAAGGCCCTGCGCATACTGTCAGGGATTGAGATTATTGGGGGATCAGTGGACCTTCATCATTTGACCGAGCTGAGGAAGCTTGCCATCTACAAGCTCAAAACCATGGGGGATGATGCGTGTTTCAAAGATTTAAGCTCCTCTATCGAGTACCTTGGTGGCTACTCTCTACACACACTCGTAATTGATGACGAGACGTCTGAATTTATCAAATCACTGGACGATCTGTCAACCCCTCCAAAATTCCTTGTTGCCCTCGAGTTATCTGGCAAGTTGGTTAAGCTCCCCAGTTGGATCACGCAACTCAACGCTCTCACCAAGTTGACCCTTTCACTAACAGCTCTCAGGACAGATAACCTGAGGGACCTTCGCAATCTGGAGGCATTGTTTTCTCTCACCTTTTCATTTAGGTCAGAAAAGCAGGATCCAGAAGCATTGACCATTCTTGCAGACAACAAGCTCTGCTCCCACGGGAAGATCATAGTTCCAGATGGAGGATTTAAGAGTCTTAAGCTTCTTCAGTTATCTGCTCCTCTCATGCCATTGCTAAGCTTTTCAAAGAATGCCATGCCAGAGCTGGAAAGGCTTGAGCTACGTTTTAGCATGCTGGAGGGCCTTTTTGGCGCAGAAAACCTTGCAGAACTCAAAGTGGTGCATTTGACATTAGATGACAAAGCCGGTGAAGATATGACCAAGAAGATACAACGTGACATCGAGAGTGCAGTCAAGAGGAGAGTAGACAAGGCGCCTAGGATAATCCTTCATCAGTGACACATGGAGATCAAGCCAAACTGTGGTGCTTTGTGAGTCATTGTCATTTAAAAATAGTAACATATTAACCCGTCTCTCAGATATTTTCGCGCTACTTGTGCCAAACTTACTCAAATAAGGATGACGGATGCTTCATCTGGTACATTATTTGAGAGCATTAAATGTTCTATTTGTTGTGCTTGTGTGTGAAATAAGTCTGATGGTCAATAGCACGATCTTCTCAATTTCGTGTAAGAGAGAATGGATATATATTATCTGTGTTATCTCTGGACATCTATCAGAATTTATGAAGTGTTAAGGTGCAACGAAGGCTAAACTAATCCGTTTGTCTTTACTATCTTGTTGATCCTGGACATGGTGATTAGTTCTTTCGTTGCTGGTTAGTTGAGCTGGTTGTGGTTGTGGTTGATGAGGTTGATTCTCATCAATAACTAAACGGCAACAAGCTAACATTTCACTACGGGAAAATGATTCTATGCCGAGTGCCCTCCTCCTTGCCGAGTGCATTCCGTCGGGCACTCGGCAACATCGGCCTAAACCGAGTGTCGACAAAAAACACTCGGCAAAGTCAACCTATACCGAGTGTGCAAGAAAAAACACTCGGCAAAGCCTCCGTACTCGGCAAAGAGAACCTATGCCGAGTGCCGGCAGATAGGCGCTCGGCAAACAAGGTGACACGTGTCCGCCGTCACCGCGGTTGACGGGAGGGTGACGGTGCGGTTAGCTTTGCCGAGTGCCCGGAAAATAGCACTCGGCAAAGCTTTTTTTTCTTTTTTTTTCTTTCTCTTCTTTGCTTTCTTCTTTCTTTTCTTTTCTTTTCTTTCCTTTCTTATCTTATCTTTTATTTATTTATTCTCTGTTTTTTAATTTCTTTCTTTTCTTTTCTTTTCTTTGCTTTGCTTTGCTTTCTTCTCTTTTTTTTCTTTCTTTCTTCTTGTGTCAAGTTTGCATGTGAAGCGACCGCTGCTTCGTCGGTTGGCCCTGAAACTTTTTCCACAGTCAACATACACCATTACATGTATCATGTCAAAATTTGGTATTTTCCGAGATCCGTTTGCTATATTTAGGCCATTAAATGCATTTCTAGGCATTTAATGGATATAATTCAAATTTGAACTGCAGGTACATGAAATAATCGATAGAAATGGGTTGTAAAATTTTATTGGTGGTCTTTAGTGTATGTTTAGGCCTTATGTAAGGAAAGAAGAGGAGTCCCAGACACCAGGTGGCCGAGACTCGGGCACCAACATGGTGGTTATTGGCATTTTAATTCTCAAAAATTCAAACAAAGCTCGAAAATCATGAAACTTGGCATGGTGACATGATATGACCCCTAGAGGCTGTGGTAAAAATTTGAAAATGTTTCGCAAAAGCTGTCACATAGATTGCTTACAAACCGGACCATCTCCGAGAAAGAAATTAGGTTTCAAGAGGGAACGGGTCAGGTTTGCATGCGAAGCGACCGCTGCTTTGTCGGTTGGCCTTGAAACCTTTCCCATAGTCAACATACACCATTACATGTGACATGTCAAAATTTGGCATTTTTCCGGGTACGTTTGCTATATTTAAGCCATTAAGTGCATTTCTAGGCATTTAAACTTTAGAAAATATTAAATCAATTCAAAAATTATGGAAACTCCTACAAAAAAACTTATATGTAGTATAGTACATGTAAAAAATGTATTGAGGTATATAAGATAAAAAATGTATTAGGTATACAAGTATTGTATTTGTGCAAGTCATATGGAAGGTCTTTGCCAAGTGTTACACTCGGCAAAGTTGTGTGTTTTTGCCGAGTGCAACACTCGGCAAAGACATCGCTGCATTCTGATTGGTCAGCTCTGTCGTTTGCCTAGTGTCTGTGGTCCGACACTCGGCAAACAGTAGGCACTCGGCAAACATACCCTAAATAGGTGCCACTGGTCTATCTCCACCATTTCTCCCACGCGCCGCTACGCCCGCCCACCGCCGCGCCGCTCCGCTCCACCCTGCCCCGGCTTCTCCCAGATCCGTCGCCTCCGCATTCTCCACGGTCACAATCTAGTGCTCAACATTCTCCACGGTCTGTCTCCAGGTCTGCAGCACGCCATTCCTCATCTCACCACTAGCTCTGCCCCGGCCGTCGCCTCCGCAATAGGTATATATGTTTGTATGCTTTGTTTCAGTTGATCTTAAACTTGCTTTTTAATACATATATATGTATGTGGAGTAATATTGTTTAATTGCCATATTTTTGAACGAACCTTGTAGCACAGTAGAGTTACTGAGAAGTTTTGAGCTTAAGCAAGCTTTTGTTAGTGAAGGTATTCCTCAAAAGATAAACTGATAACATGACTGGACATACATTTGGATAAGTCCTTGTTGACGGTCTATTAAATTCTGAGGGGACACATGTTAGAATATGAGTTGTATTTGTGTTGGTCTCCTAGAGATAGAGATAGATATGAGTTTGAAGTAGTGACTTGTAGATCAAGTTTAATTCAGTTAATTCGGTTGTAATTAACAAACTCTGTAACTATGTTTTGTGCATACACAAAGAGGGCATGCAGCCCGAAAGGGTTACACATTTCCATCTATCAAACTTTAAACAACGATATAGTACTGATTATGAGCATACACTTGGAGCAGTGTAATTTTTGGTAAATTGTTCCTTTTCTTGTTGTTCTTTGTGACAGAGCAGTGCAATTTGTGGTGGATCATTGATAATAGTGTTGTTTCCTATATAATTTAGTTTTGATAGTAGTGTTGTATGGACAAATCCTAATTATACACTTGTAACATTTAGAATCTGGTGCACACACTAGATCTTTATTCATATACAGTCACGTAACCTAGGCGTCTCCCGTTCGAAAGAGTTATGGTTATAAATATGCAAGTCTTTGCATATCTGTAACCGTAACTGTTTCGAATTGTCCACGTTTTTTTGGACAGCCCGAGAATGTGTAGATTGGGTTTGTTTCCATGCTCTACTCCGATCCGAGACAGAGTTTCGGCAGCGTCTCCCTGTTGTTCTCCGGATACACATTCTCTTGGCTTGTTGCCGAGACGTGTATTTGGAGAACAGCAGGGAGGTGCTGCCGAAATTCTGTCTCGGATCGGAGTAGAGCATGAAAACGGCCCAATCTACACATCCTCGGGTGGGATTATGATCTATCTTTACCTATTAGATAGTTGATGCATGTCTATTCCCAAAATATCAGAGGATGGATGATCGTGAGTGGATGTACACTAGCCGCTCTAGTCAGGGTTTGTTGAGCGATGAATGGATCCAGAAGGCCGATGAATTCTTGGAATTAGCATTTGCTACTGCTAAGGGACCTCGTGGAATTTGATGTCCCTGCAGTATTTGTGAAAACACGTGTCAACAAACAAAGGAGGTCATGGGTCAACACCTTTGCAAAAAAGTCACGTTTTGCCGAGTGTCGTAGCAACGGCACTCGGCAAACTCTGCCACGTGGTAGAAACCTTTTCATAAATTGTTTGCCGAGTGCTGGGATCGAGACTCGGCAAAGAGATCTAACGGGCGTCAGGGCCGTTTTCTCACTTTTGTGTGCCGAGTGTCGGTTTTGGCACTCAGCAAATATTTTGCCGAGTGCCCAACGGAAAACACTCGGCAGACAGGGCTTTGCCGGCAGGCTGTATGCCGATTCCTGTTTGCCGAGTGTGTTTCCTCCTTCGTCGTGTGCCTTTGGCGCACGGCAAAGTGGTGGAATCCGGTAGTGTTTGTTTGTCGTGCGACCTTACAATTCTCAGGCAGTTGAACCTTATGAGACTTCCTGCACTGCAAGACTGGATGTACGTCTTTCTGCATTACGGAGCCAGCTCCATGTGCATAAGAGATCGATTTTAAACATCTCGGGTTGAAGCTTCCGTTTGTTGCCAGCCATTTGTTAAACCTATATATGTACCATACCGTTCCTTTTGCAAAAACAAGCTGAAACCTTGAGGAGTTCTCTCGAGTAACTAGTTGAAATAACATGAACATTTAATGTGAATACTCCCATCCAACTCTGAACTTATATAATCATCTTAATTTCAGATTAGAACAAAACATAGTTAAGCGTAGTATGCTACTACATGTAGCAAGCCTGCTAGATAAGGAACCTTCAGCAGAGGATTAATAGCCACAACTGTTGTACAAACCACACACACAATCATCATCATCATCATTCGTATGGAAGTTGGAGTAATGGATTTATAATAATAAGTCGACAGCTGACAAATTATACATCACATCACACACACGCACGCACAGAATATAGCAGCAAACATGACCTCACTCCACAGTTTTCAAGGTCACAATCAGGAAAAGCAGGTCGGTTCAGCATGGACTCTAACACACGAAAATTGCATAAGAATTAAGGTTGCAGCGGATGAATCAGCTACCGGAGTTGACCGTCCATCTCTAAAAATAACACCACTGGGTTCCAGCGAACTGGATATTTCTGCATGGCCACTTAGAAGTTGACAAGGGGAAGATAGTCGCATCCACATGGAACACATTAATCAGTACATTACAGGCCACAACAACAGGGTGGTTCCTATTTCTTCACCTTGGTCGCTGTTAAGCAACTCCGGATACCTGTGAAGCAAACAATATCATCAGCCAATCCGACTTTCACTACTCACCACTGCAAAGATTAAAGCTGTCAGTTCTCAGCTAGTTTAAAACGTAAAATTCAGTATCACAGTTATGGAGCTTATGCCAGAATCTTCCCAGATGAACCATTTTATTCAATATGAGGTAAAAGCAACAAACAACAAGAGGCAACATGAGAACTAAAATGGAATAGCCGTTTGTAGTTTTGTATATACCTTGAACTTTTACTGATCGCAAAAAACTGTTACTGTTTACATGCTCTTCACTTTTTGACAGATGACAAACAGCTTAGGTAAATACCGTCAGGAAGATGGCCGGGATGGCTCGCCTAATTGGAGAGAGGATTAGATAAAGGACTGGAGGACGAAGGAGACGAATAATAGGTTGCAACTTCTTGCTTGATTAAATCATCAAAAAGGGCCCTCTAAAAATATAGGAGAACTACAGCCACCAAATAATCTGCAGTGCCTTGGATTACATGGTTATAGCAGCACATGCCTCCCAGAGTACTTGGGTGAGCTCAACTCTTTCCGAGAACTCAAGATCGTACACAAACATCTCAACTATTTGCGGATAGCATATTCAAACTCACCAACCTCAAGGATCTGCATATGTCGGACTTATATGCTTGAGATTGGTCTCTTGTACTTATATGGCGTGTATTGCTCCAACAAATCCTAAATATTGCTACATATTTGTCACTACATGTAATGTCATACAAGGTATGCTATCAAATTCGATTTGGTAATATTTCAGTTCATCAGAACATAGAAGTTCAGGTGAGAATGATATATTTCTATAACTGATTCAACATTGCAAGATTCCAACTTTTTTTCCTTCTATATATAGTCTACAAACTGTTACCACCTACATCCGATACATCACACTCTTGATGCATTACACTCTTTGACTAATTCTGCACAATTTCTACTAGCTAGTAACAATCTGGTAACATCCGACTTAGTAGCAATAGCCAACTATGTTTACAAGCTCAAAGCTCAGTACTAATTAAAAGGCTCAGGTTTTCATATATATTAGACAAATTTCCTGCACAATCACGCGATGCTAAGTTAAATCGCCACCTATGATCTGCTGTCTACTTCTGCTAAGGAAATAAACCTGAAAACTGAAAATACTAGGAGGCAAGGGTCAAGGAAAATACATGTATTTTACGGTTCTTTCTGTCTATTGGAGCTGTTTTTCGGTGTGGCGTGAGTCCAGCCCAATGTGCATGCGAGTTGGTATCAAACACTTGAACACTGCTATCATCAGTCAGTCATGCATAATATGTATGTAGTATTAGCAGAGTTTTTTAGACAAAGGGCAAATTACCCAGCTTTAATTGCAGAAGTTTCGATTAGAAAAATGGACTCATGGAATGTACGTGCTCCATTGAATTACAGAAACAAAATCTATAAATACTCGTGGTGATGGCAGGGCCAAATGCGAAGATCAGCCTCCATTGGATCTCATCCCCTGCTGATTGGCAACATAGGAGAAAGAAGTCAACAATGCATAAGGAAATATTGTTTCCTTCAATATCACAGCAGAGTGCTGACGGGGAGCACCAACTGAATGAGTGCTCGGATTACCAAACTATTCATCACAGGGACAGATGGTAAGAGAGAATATAGGAGAACAGAGATAGTAGCAACCTATCAATATGTCACATTTGATTGGGAGCTTACAGAAACATGGACCAGAGGCTATATTACCCATTTTCCGACAGAGGTTGAACTCTCCCGGTTGATCACTATTGGGGAGATACGAGGCAAGGCTTACGGGACTGTTTGGCAAACCAAGGAATTCGCGCAGCAAGTTGAAGTCAGAGTCCTTGAGAATATATGGGTTGATGTTTATGGGGTGCCTCATGAGATCAGGGACTACCTCAGCTTGTGCATGGTCAGGTCGATAATTGGCATCACAACGGTAGTGGACATGGTGTCCACACGATGATGGGGCATCGTCCGCATGCAGGTTGCAATTTTGGATGGGGGAATTATCTCTACCCACGCTGTTGAAATCATGGCTGGTCGGAAGGTGTACGACATTTTTATTTAAGGTCGAAACACCGGATAATGGCAGGACGACGATATGGAGAATGATAATTTGTTGGGTGATGGCGAGGATGAAGGGTTGGACGGTGACTGCGGACGCACCGATGAATGATCATGATCCAAAACAACAAAAGAATGCGTTGCCATCTGACGCGGTGACTGACATGTAGAAGATGGACACTGTCTCCTTGGCCGGCCTGTTGAGCAGTGTCCAACTCAAGACCACCGCGTGTGGTTCAACTTCGGAGGTGAGCAGGACCTCTACTATGGCAGCTGCGGCAGGGTTGAGTGGCGTTGCTCCTGCCCCAGCCCTGCCAGCAGGGCTACCAGCACCGCCCCTGGCCACCGCGTGTGTCGCGGTGGGCTGCCAGGGGGACGTTCTGCCGTGGCCTGCAGCACGGGAGGCCACGACTGATGCGTTGGAGCCTACCGTAGGCCTGGAAGCGGCTGTTGTACACCCTGCCACGCCTGCTGGGCTTGCAGCTGTGGCCGTGTGTTGCACTGCCGCGCCTACTGGGTGTGCTGTCGTGGCTCGGCAAGACGCGACAATATGGAGGCCGGCGCACAACTGCGGATGGTCCTGCCGCGGCGGATGATTGCCTTGCGGCAAACGTGGCAGCCACCGGCGCCCACGTCGTGGCAGGAGGTGTGGCCAATGCTGCCATTGCCGCATCAGGCGGCGACCTTGTGGCAGCTGCCGCAAACACCAGTGCCCCTGCCGTGGTTGGAGAGCACCGGGCTGCGGTCACTACTGCCCTGGGGGCGGCAACCGTTGCTAGCCAAGAGGAAATCTTACATTTCAAGGGCGCCCAGCAACCCCAGCATTGACGCCACAGGAGCCCTCGGCCTTGCCCGATCCATTTCATTTGTTGATTCAGTGGTTAATGATTTTTAGCCAAAACTAGCATGGTGTCCTGTGCAATTAAGCGGGAAATATTTTTAATTAGCTTTTTTTTATCCGTACGTGTGATATTAGATCAGTAAATCTCTACTACTTAAAAAAAGAGTAGTGTTCCCTTTCCTGCCGGCAGAGTGCGTTTTGCCCACTCTTCGTCCAACCTTCCTGTTTTGCAACCTTCCTATCAATAAATACTTACCAAATATGTGTTTACCAAATAAAATTCTACTATTTTTACACAATCACATTAATATGGGCAGGTAAATCACGAGCTAACGTACTAGAATATTTATACCCCGTTGCAACGCACGGGCAATTATCTATGGAAATAAAAGTTCAAATCGTGAGATTTAGGTACAGTTATGAAGATTTATCGGCTATGATATGTTTACATGCAGTTATGAAGATCTATCGGCTGTGATCTGTTTAGGTACAGTTATGAAGATCTATCGATTGTGATATATTTAGGTGTCCTTATGAATATCTATCAGCTATGGTCTGTTTAGGTGCAGTTATGAAGATCTATTGGCTATGATCTGTTTAGATACGGTTGTGAAGATCTATCGCTGTGATCTATTTGTGTGCAATTATGAAGATTTATCGGTTGTGATCTGTTTAAGTACAAGTATGAAAATCTATTGGCTATAATCTGTTTAGGTGCAATTATGAAGATCTATCGGCTATGATCTGTTTATGTACAATTATGAAGATCTATCAGTTGTGGTTCACTAATAATAAAAGGGTCCACCAAATTAACGATCGGATGTTTTGCCTTTTTTAGAATTTTTAGCATTTTTTTTATTCTGTTTTTAGTATATGGTAGATCGGCAGAATTAAACATTACTCTTGCACATAAATACATTGGAAAGAAAAACAGAACACACAGCCAAACTGCATACAAAATAAATTAAAGGAAAAAGAGAGAGCACTAAAATAGAAGAGAACCGTTGGTAAGCCAGCCGATTAAAGAGCAACACGAAGATAGACTGATAAATATGACAAAGTAATCACGAACAACTTCATCTTACAGAAGAAGAAAGTTTATAGGACTTAAAGAACCATGAGGATTAAATCTGATCTAGCTGTTCTATTGACACATCTTGGTTTGGAACAAATACATAATCCGTAATGTAAGCACTACGACATGTCGATGAAACATGTCATTTCAAATGTTACTTGTTAACTATATATGTCTTCCTCTGTAACACTCCATATATTTTTCAGACCAATGCAAATATATATTGTCATGTAAAAAAGGCTAGCAAACTCATGAAAACTTATCTAAATCAATATCATGATGTAACAAGTAAACCCAATAGTTCTGCAGCTTTAGCATTTTTGTGAACACTCGGTGGGCGTTCTTCGAAGTTATGTCAATGCCATTCAGAAGCGAAGGATTATATACCTTGTTGGCCCCGACAATCCTCGACTGAATTATTGATGAAGATGAACTGATTAGGGCGCTTGCTTCCATAGTTGATACTCCTGCTAATGAGAGAAGCAGAGAAGGAGAAGGAAGCAAACGGACCTGCAAGAGGGATATGAGAGAAGCGGCTATTGTGCTAAAGCCAGGCGATCACTGCAAATTTGGGATGGAGTTGATGGCGAAAAAGCGACTAGCCGACGACGAAACCTCCATGGACCACCGCGTTGAGGTCTCGCCACCCACACCCGTTGGGGCCTCCGCGTCGCGCTCTGGACGTAGGGGAGTAGGGGAGGGAGCGCGACAGGGAGGAACGCCCTCTGCCCTCGCAGCTCCCAACGCCGGCGCCAACCGCGATGCCTCGTGTTCATTCGCCGAGACTTCTGGGCAGCAGACATGACTCGATACAGCTTTTCTCTCTACTTCAAGTAGATTTCGATCCTTGAGATGCATCTCTGCTACTTGCATGGTGTGTAAAGCTCAGAAATCCTAAATCTTTCTATGTTTCTCGCTCAATGCAAGTTAATATACAAGGCATGTGATTCGATTCGATTTGATTTGATATTTACTTCAATTCAGAGCATATAAGTTCAGTTAAGGGATCTTGTTTGGGAAATATATAATTTGCGACAACATGTATGTGATTTCATTGCAGCGACCCAATAACACGAATCTTTAGAAGTTGTTTCCGGGCGTCTAGCCACCACAATATCAGAGCTGTCCTCTAGTCGCGGCACATTGAACTCAGAGATATAATCGATCGTCTCAAAGTGAAGCATCTTTGTCACATAGTTGGCCAGGCAAAAGATTTCTTTGGGACAAAGCAGGGAAACGCACCGATGATACTTGCAAGAAAGCAAGGTAAGCTGTGACTTCGAACAAAAATAATCTGACGACGCTTCCCACTGCCATCGAGCTATGAAGCTAGCATCTCCAACAGCCCTTCTGCCAGACAGATTATGCGCAATACTGACAGTGGAGACTCCTCTGATCCACCGATCATTCCAAAACAGAGCCGAATCCCCATTGTATAGGGCCGCCGTGGTAGGCGCATCGAACATCCTTTGAACAATTGAGTTTGAGGGGATCGGAAGCCCGCATTGGTTCGTGGGCAGAACCTTAAGCTACCCAAGCAATGCCCCACCATTGCCATCTCCGCAGATCCGAGGCATAAAAGATGGGAAATGGGTATAGTCTTCCACCAAGAATGTCAAACAGCTTCAGTCTCAGTTGTAGACTGCAAGTTAACACTTTTCAGTGGTAGCCTCCCTGAATCCTGTTCATGTGGCTTTCAGGTTCTGTAGTCTGCTAACCAGGAATAGGGTCTCGATACTTGTTTGGTCCCCCTTGAGAAGTAGTATTCATCTGTAAAATCTGCAGTTTTTTCACTGGAGATCATGCATATATTGGTACAGTTCCTCAGCATCTTCCTCTTCTGGGACATACCACTATGTTAAGCCCCATGGAACAGTTTTAGTACCAATGATCAAATACGGGCCCAGATGCTTCACTAGATTTATTTCGTGCAAATGTGCAATGACCTTTATCCAACAAAGTTTTCCTTACTCTCAAAAAAAAACAAAGTTTTCCTGCAATGACGTTTACTCATGTTGCCTTCCGTTGCTGCTTTTGGAAAAAATAACCTTCATTCACTGCAACACGACCTAGACTCTTAAGGCATTTTAAAATGCCTCAAAAGGTCAAAACAATTGTCTCAAAATCATTTCCAATGCATTTTAGAAAGTGCTAGAAATAGTGATGAAAGGAAAAGTGATATGAGGTATTTATTAAAAATGCCTCAAAAGAAAAACAATCGAGGCACTTCCTAAAATCCTGCTAAACAATTGAGGTACTTTCCAAAATGCATCTGAGGCGTTTTCAAGAATGCCTTCAAACGAAAATGAAAGTTTTTCTAAAACACCTTCAAGTGACAGTTTTTTTTTGAAGGAAGTGGCAGGAGCTCTGCCTTTCTTTATAGATGAAAAGAGAAACCAGTTCAAAACAAGAAATATTTACAGGAACATCGGCCAAGGGCCCAAAACCAAAGCAACGCACGAAGTTACACTACGCTAAAAAATCTGGAACTCCCAACTCGTTAAAGTCCTGCCGGCATGCCATCCGTCTTGTGTTAATATCATCTATCGTCCGATAAACTATCTCATCAAGCGAGCCAAATTTGAGTCGGAAAATTCTAGCGTTTCTCTCTTTCCACAGGTTCCATAATCCATAAATGAGGATACCATAGAGCTTCTGTCTCCCTTCCCGGTCCAAGTTTGCGCCACGGGAGATCCACCAGGATTTAAGATCTGTGTGCGATCCTTCCAGGAACTCCATTTGCCTATATCCGTTTAGCGTAGCAATCCTTCTCCACAACTGTCTGGCGAAGGAGCATTGCAAGGAGATGTGCAGCGCCGTTTCAGCGTAGCTCCCACAGAGTGTGCATATGGTTCCGCTTGGCCATCCCCTCTATAGTAGCCTGTCTGCTGTCAATAACCTATTGTGAAGAGCCAGCCAAGCGTGAATTTTGCATTTATACTCTGCTTTCGCCATCCACAGGTTGTCACTTGTGGGGAGGGGATTGAACCCTCAAACTGGATGTTGTAAGCCGAGTTGGCGGAGTATTTTCCAGATTCTGACCATCTCCACGTAATGGTGTCCTCCTGCTCCCAGTTCCTTGGCATGTGGGCAATTAAGCTCCAGAGCTGAATGAACTGTCGGACCTGTTCATGAGTGTTGATTCTTTTGAGAGGTTGTAGCCATCTATTGTCCTGCAGCTCAAACTCAACCGTTCTGTTCTTTCTCTTGGTAAGTGTGAAAAGATCCGGCATCGCCTCCTTTGGTGCAATACCATCAAGCCATCTGGAAGACCAGAACTTCGCTTTATCACCTCTACCAATGGTGATCACTGTTGAGGCTGCAAAGAGAGATCTGTCCCTGTCGTCGCAAGGGGTGATTTGTCCATGCCATGGTCGTGGTTTGGAGTTCCATTCCATCCATAGCCATCTTAGGCGTAAAGCGGAGCCAAATCTGTCTATGTCCTTTATCCCGAGTCCTCCTTTACTCTTCGGCCTGCACACATGTCTCCAACTCACTAGGCATTGACCTCCTGAGCATTGGTCATCTCCTGCCCATAGGAAGGCTCGCATGATTTTTTTCCGCCCTCTTAATTGCCCATTTTTGCATCTTGATGGCTGAGAGGAGGTATACTAGACATGGTGAAAGGGTTGCTTGGATCAGCGCTAGCCTTCCAGCTCTATTTAGGAATTTGCCCTTCCATCCTGCTAGCTTTTTGGACAGCTTGTCGAAGATTGGTTGAAAGTCTGTTCTTCGTATTCTGGAAGTGTGGAGAGGAAGTCCCAAGTATGTGCATGGGAACTGTTTGAGCTCAACCTGTAAAAGCTGGGATATCTGTTGAAGAGTATTGTCTTGGCAGCTGATGGGGAAGATATCACTTTTGTTGACATTAGTGCGTAGGCCTGTGGTAGCTCCGAACACCTGAAGACATTGGAGGATGACCCTTATCTCTCCTGGATCTGGATTTGCAAAGATCGCCGCGTCATCGGCGTATAGCGAGATTCTTAGCTGTGGGGGCACTCCTTTGATAGGCTTAATAAGGTCTCTTTCCATAGCTTTTTGAAATAGATTTTGGAGCGGCTCGATAGCAAGTATAAACAGCATGGGGGAAAGAGGGTCTCCTTGCCTGACTCCTCTCCTGTGCCAGATCCTATCTGTCCTTTCTCCATTTATGATAACTCGAGAAGATGATGTGGCGAGAAGATTAGCCAACTAGTTTCTCCATCTGCTGCCAAATCCCATTGCAGTGAATAAATCAAGCATGTATTCCCAACTGACTGAGTCGAATGCCTTGTGAATGTCTAGCTTCAGGAAGAGGGCCGGTGTGTTGTTTCTGTGCAGCTTCTTGATGATGTTTTGAGTAAAGAGATAATTGTCCCGGATTCCCCTTCCTTTGATGTATGCGCTCTGGGTCTCGCGTATCATCTTGTCTAGCTCTGGCGCCAATCGATCGGCCAGCATCTTAGAAATGATTTTGCCGAACGAGTGAATGAGACTTATTGGTCTATAATCTTTGAGACCTCTCGGATATGTCTTCTTTGCAATAAGCACTATATCTGCCTCGTTCAAAAGGTTCAATCTTTCAGCTCGGAGCTCAGAGAACTGCTTAATGGCAGCAATCATGTCGCTCTTGATGATCGTCCAGCATTTCTTGAAAAAGGAATTGGTGAAACCGTCTGGCCCCGATGCTTTTCCAGCCTTAAGGCTATTGATGGCCCTTTGTATTTCCTCATCTGTGAAGTCTGTGTCCCGGTGAGCTAGGTTCCTTCTCTGCATCCCTAGCGATGCCCAATTTAGGGCGGCTGCACGCTGCTCTTTGGTCCCAAGGAAGTTTGTGAAGTAATTCTGTGTAATGATCTTTTTCTCTTGTTGATTGTAGGTCTCCTGGCCATCTTCCACCAAGCATGGTATTTTGTTTTTCCTCTTCCGGGTGTTGATCTGTAGATGAAAGAATTTCGTGTTAGCATCTCCCTCTCTTATCCATTGTTGGTGATATCTCTGTCTTGCCCGGGCTTTCTGAATTGTAGCGAGTCCCAAAAGCTTATGCTTCAAACATGAGCGGAGGGCTTGTTCAAGCGCCGTTAGCATTCTGTGCTCCTGTGCCTTATCGAGTTGAAGGATGATTTCTGAGGAGATCGCAAACTGCATAGTGGTGTTGCCTATTAGATTATGTCGCCATTTGTTCAGACTTTTAGCTAAGCGCCCGAGCTTGGTGTGCAGTCGTCTGAAAGCATCTTGTGAATGTACTGGTCTGTTCCAGCAGCCCTGTATAACCTGATATATGCCTGGGATTTTCAACCACCAGTCCTCGAATTTGAAGGATCTAATTTTGTTTGCCTGATGCACACCTGTTAGAATGAGCGGGCAGTGGTCTGAAATCATGGAGGATAGCGGTTGAAGGATGCACTCATGGAAAATGACCTCCCAGTCTGCGGAACAAAGCATCTTATCTATATTGGACAATGTTGGATTGGCCTGGCCATTAGACCATGTGAATGCTCGGCCATGAAGCCTGAGTTCGCGCAACTGCAGGTTGTTAACCGTTGATCTAAACGCTCTGATCAGTCTCGTGTTTATCTGAGTGTTGTTCTTATCCGCTGCTTTCAGGATTAGATTGAAGTCCCCTGCCAGCAACCATTTATTCAATGTGATTGAGTTTAGTTGTCTGAGCTCCTGTAAGAAGAGGAGTTTGTCCGCTTGTGTCTGTGGTCCGTAGACTCCGGTGCAAGACCATTTCAGGTCCGAGTCTAGGTGGTGTATGTTAGCTGTGAGGGTGAATGTTCTGAGCGACGGCTCTGAGAGGCAGAAAAAACATCTGGAGCATGCTAGGACGATCCCTCCCCTGGATCCTACAGCTGGCAAATAGCAGTAGTTATCGAGGAAGTCGCAGCCCATTGTGCGCCTGATACAAGCGTCGTCTATACTTTCCAATTTCGTTTCCTGTAAGCAAACTATGGTTGCCCTGCATTGTATTAGAGCTTGGCGAACCGCGTCCTTGCGCGCGTTGTTGTTCAAGCCTCTCACATTCCATGATACCACTCTTACGTGTTGGGGTGACATGAGTGAAGAGAGCGCTCACATCTGTGCCTCTGTGAGGTCGCACAAATTCTTTGGTTCGAGCCTCGGTGATCTATACCTGGGGATTGAGTTCTGGGCTCAGCCATGAAGCACTGAAGAGAGTACAATACACGAGGCGCTCTGCGCACATACAACTGGGCTCGCGCCAACAAACTAGCAGGCGAGGAAGGAGCCGGATCTATGAGCTTGAGATAGCGGGACTGTCTTAAGCTCTGGAGCAGGACAGACAGCCAGCGCGCGGCCAACACAAAAGGAACGACCCAAGGTACCATCGCTAGCAGATCTACTACAAGACATACAAGACGCACAAGGAACATTAAGAAAAAATAAGCTACTCCTGCTGCCTGAAGCAAACACTGAGCTTAGGCCGCGGCACTAAGCACAGCGCCGACGTCGATCTTGCCTAGCGCCCCGGCAAGAGAGGCAAAGGCAACTACAGTGTCTTCTGTGAGCGGCTCTTTGAACAACTCCTTGTACCGGGCGAAATGCTCCGCTGCTGGATCCTGCTGAGCTTGTAGGATGCCCAGCTTCTTCATAAGGACAATCCTTGCTTTTTCCATCATCGTAAGCCCAGCTGCACTGGGTTCGTTCTTGTCGATGCTCTGCTTCCCTTTGTCTTTGGTGTCAGCCTGTGCCTCCTTTCTGGATTTGCTCCTGGTGCAAGGCCCGGACAGAATTAGGGGTGGTGGTAGCGGGCGAGTCACCAGTTGCCTGAATTGAGCAAGCGTCATGTCATCGTCCACTTCTGACCCGCCCGAGTCCGCTTCAGGAGCTGGTGCCTGCATGTCTCCCTGTTGTGTGACTTGTTGTTCTTCTTGTTGAGAGCCTGGTAAGACAGTCAGGGGCGCGACAGGCAGTGGGAGCGGGGCAGCGATCGCTTCATCCACCATTGGGTCCCTGTCTCCCGGATCTTCACATGAGAGGGTGCGCATCTAGGATATGATCTCAGTAAATTCATCTAGCTCCCTGTAAGTTTGCTTTGATCTTGTGAGCCAGGATGGGGATCTTGATCTTTCTCTCCCTTTAGAGGGTTCTTCTTCATAGCTGCTGTCTGACTTGTGTCCATCTGTTGGGCCACTCCGGCGGCGTCTCCCTCCTCCGCGCCTGTTGCGTTCAGCTGGGCGTTCCTCCTATTCTTTGCCCCTATTGCTGGTCCTTTGAGGACGCACGTCCCATCCTGTAGCCCGTCGTCCGGTCTCTCGGCGTGGGGGGCTACGAGAACGATCTCTGTCTCTGTCATTATCTGGGGGGCGGGAGATGCGGTCATGAACCGAGCGCCGCTTGTTTGTGGAGAAATCGTCCTTGACGCCTAACTCCCAATGGAAGGAGAAAACCTGCGGGCCTTGAGAAGAGCCGTACGAGAGGGGTGACGGCAAGCCGCTTGCCTGACTGCTGGAGCTGGATCCTCTGAACGGCGGAGCTTGCTCTGGCGGGTCGTAGTCAATCATCTGGTCTATGTGCACCAGAAACGGATGCGCCATCAGACCGAGCGGCTGGTCCCGAGCTGCTGGCTGTGAGCATCGAAGGAGTCCGCCGTCTCAAGTCGAGCAGGCGACCACGGCCTTCGCAGAGTCATGTCTGTGTAGTAGACACCCGCTTTTGGAATCGCCTCCGGATTTGGAGCTATGATCCAGAACCGCATGCAGCCTGTCTCCTTTTCTGCTAGCGGTTCGTCGAAAGGTCCGTCCTGTAGGCCAGCATTTGCGAGGATCGCCGCCGCCGCTTCCGGTCCCCATTCTGATCTGGGGACTCCCTCGATGCACACGCGCAGCCTGTACCTTGGCTGGTTGGCATTTCCTGTGGCGAGTCTCGACCAGGGACGGAACCGAAGATGGAGGTCCTCTTCGTCCACAAATGGCGTGCGAAGCACTGCATCGAGCAAAGCTGGGCTGCTGAAGATCGCCAGGTACTCCTTCGGTCCATGCATCGTGACCTGTATGTCGTCTCTTCTGATGTCGAAGAAGTCCGCTAAGATTCGCTAGATTTGCCTGTTCGAGCTCTGCAAGTGCCTTGTGATGAGGAGCACTATGACCCCTTTTGCCATGAGCTCGCGCTCCTCTCTCACCATCTGCGCTGTTAACCTGTTAAAGCAGCGGATGTTATCCGGCCTGGCCGCCCAAGCATTGCCAGAAGCATCCATCTTCCTGAGAGGAGGGAAGTCGGAGCTCTGCGGAAGCTTCTGTAGCTTGGTTCCCGCCGCTGCAGCACGTCCTGCCGCCGAGCACCAGCGCGCTTTATGGCCAGAGGCCCCACAGATCAAACACTTCGGTGGGTCACGGCAGGAGGCAATGAAGTGGGATGGACTGAGGCAGCGATAGCAGCGCCCAGCTGCCTTCTCTTTAAGCAGCAGAGAGAGCCTGGAGGGGGGAGATTTGGTAGGTGGACGGGATTCAAAGCCCTTCTCCTTGCCCGCCCTGTCGCGCCTTCTCGTCACCATCTGCCAGGGTCCAGTCTGGTCTTCAATGCGCGTTGCTTCCTGGGATCCATCCTGTCGCATGGTCGATTCGCTCCGTGAAGCTACCTATCTCTGCTGCGCCATTGATGGAAGTCCTGTTGAGATTTCATTCGCCGCCTGGAGGGGAAGATGGGCCCCCTGCTTTTCCTGCGAGAGCTGAGCCAGAAGGGGCTGCGTAGGGGCCCGTTGCGCCGAGCTTCCGAGGTCATCCTGGGTTGGTCGCAGCAATGAAAGCTGTGTCTCTGGGATTAGATCTGGGGATCCCAGATCTGGCCCCGCTGCGCAATAGCCTCCCGGGGATGAAGGGCAGAGGGAGTGCGAGCTGGAGGCCGGCAGGCTGGGGGCTATGGTTGGGCGGAATGGGGGAGGGGGGAGCTGGGGAGGTGGGGGTGGCGGTGCAGGCGCAGGCGACAGCGGTGGAGGGGTTGGCGGCGCTGGCGAGAGAGGAGGTGGGGGGCGCAGGTCTTCCATCTGATTCTTCAAGTGACAGTTTTGGCGCTTCCGAAAACAACTTCAAAGGGTTTTTAAACTGTACAAAATTGTGATACAATAAAAAATAAGTTAGAAATAACATCACAACAAAACTTAACAGCACTATAAAGGGATCAACACAGCACCCTTTGTGACATTGGCACCGGTCCATATCGCGTAACACGCCGCCGTGCCCCGTGATGCCCGTGTTGCGTGATGCACCTTGTCCCATGATGCTCCATCGCTACGCCGTCGTTCCCAATCACGATCGTGCCACGGCGTGTCGCGCGACGTGCCTCGTCTCGTTCTGGGCCATCGACGCGCGCCTCGCCGCCGTGGCCATGCTGTGCCATGACCGCTGTCGCCGGAAATCCCACAACGTCCACCCTCTTGGGCCGGCCCAATAAAGATCGTGGAAGTTTTTCCTTTTTTTCTTTCCTTTTTCGTGTTTCTTTTTTCTTTTTCTTCATTATTGTGTTTTCTTTTCTATTTTCCTTTAAAAAAATTATCGGTTCCTTTTTTATATTTTTTGTTGTTTATTATTTCTTACTCTTTCTTGTATTTAATTAATAGGTATTTATTTTAGTGTCAATTTTCTAAAAGATGTTTAGCTAACTATTTTTTATACACCGGTTGATACGATTTGTTCAAAAGTTTTCTATTGTTTCACCACAAAAATAAAAGATTAAAAAAATTTAATTCCATCATATTTCATATATTGGTAATACGGAACAATTATCACAAGTTAGATGCCCGAAATACATGAATATTTTCCATGACAATGGAACATATTTTAAAAATATTTTGACATACGAAACATTTCTTGTGACTTATCGGAATAATTTTGTGAGTTGCGTGAACATTTTATTTGATTTATATAAATATTTTATTTGTTTTAAATAATGGAAGAGTTAGCTCCTAACTTTTGCATTCTAAGATACACATAGCCCATTATTATAAAGTAGCATTACAAAATAGCGGCTTGTAGCCTAGAAACCAAAAGGTATGCAAGCTACAAAAGTACTGTCATCAAGTACAACACAGCCTGCGACTACACCGCCACCCATAGGTGGTGAAGAGCTCCCGGACTACTCGCTGAGAATAGCTGCAAGTACCATATCCTGCTGCCTCCTTTCGTTGTAGCATAGACCAAGTATGGATCCAATTGATAGCCACAAAGATAACTTGCAATGGGTTAAAAAGTTCTTCTTGTCAAAAACAATATCGTTACAATACCGCCATAGTGACCACCAAACAATTGCAACACCAACCATCATAATATATTAGTTACCCTGCCCCATCCTCAACAACCAGCACCCAAACATATCAGAAGCATTATTCGGTGGAGAAACATTCAGAGCACTATTAACCACATGCAAGCTAATTTTGCAATGGAACAATCAAAAAAACAAGTGTTGGATTGCCTCCTCGGTGTTATAAAAACATCAAGCCATCCACTTTTATTTTGCATAAAATTATCTTTCGTCAACACCACCTCTTGAGAAAGATACCTGATCTTTATCTTCAAAGGCAATTTGGCTTTCCAAATTTGTTGATTTATACATGGCTATATAAAATTACCAATGGTTCCATACATGGAATGAACTGAAAAGGCTCAGTTGGAACTCAAGTTCCATCCGAAAACGTCTCTTTCAGATGTGAGTTGCACTATGGCAACTCGGGCCACTAGTTTCGTCCCACGCTACCCACTTAGGTCCCACTACCGCTCTTCTAAACAAGATATTGAGTGGAATACAACCTAATACCTTCGCCACCGTGGCGCTCTTCCACCAAAACAATATGGTATACTAGGGGTACTGCATATACAGAAGTAAATTACCTAGCCAAGTATCCTTTCAGAATCTTATCTGAGACCCGTCCTAAATCATGAGCGATTCAAACCATAAGTGTCTTTTGACTTTATCAAGGCAGATAAAAAATGAGAGTGAACATCTTTGATAGACGGTGAACCAAATCTCATAAACGGTAAGAATAAATCTAAAGAATAGAAGAACATTTTTTTGACTTGTGCCAATGGCGAAGCCACGTTTGGGCTGTGGGGTCAGCTGACCCCACAGCTTTTTAGTAAAATATAAAACTTTTAGCTATGTGTACACATTTTGCACCCACAGGTTATAGCTATTGACCCCACAGCCCCACTGTCATTCACTCAAGCAGTCAAAAGTTTGGGACTTGTAGCAATTTCAGCTCTCTCCAAATCCAAACCCCTCAATCAGCAAATCCCCAGCGGCAACAGGCGGCAGCCCAGCGGCGAGGGCGGCCACGGCCTCACCCCGGAGCGCGCCCGCCGCCCGGCTCATCTCTCCTCGGGCCTCGGCGAGGGTCGGCACCACCCACCGGTCCTGTCCCCTCCACCAGTCCACCTCCGCGGCGGCCCAGCGGCGACGGCGGCCGCGGCCTCACCCCGGCGGCCGGCGCGCGCGCCCGCCGCCCGGCTCGTCTCTCCTCGGCGAGTCCCCTCCCGGTGTCCCCTCCACCTCCGCAGCGGCCCAGCGGCAACGGCGGCCGCGGCCTCACGCCGGCACGCGCCCGCCTCATCCAGTCATCCCCTGATCCCCATCGGAGAGATTGAGAAAATGAGAAGAGTGAGTGAGAGACTGAGACAGAGAGCGAGAGAGTGAATTGTTTTTGCACATAATCTTACTAGTAGCACTTGTTTTTGCAGAATTGAATCTGTAAAATGGATAGATATGCCAAGTTATGGGCATCCAAAACAAGTACCTCAAGTTCTTCACAAACATCAGCTAGCAACGAAGCGGAACAAATTCATCCTACTGTTCTTGTACAAGGAGTTGTGGAAGAAGTAGTTGATGTATGCAACCTGCCAGTAGATCCCGCACAAAGAAGGCCAATTTCGCAATTTAAGACCGCCAAAGTCCGTGATGACGTGAGAAGAGCTTACCTCCAAAAAGGTCCATTTCAACCCAAAAATCATAGTTTCCTCCAAACATATATGAGTGGAGTTGCGCGTCGTTTTAATTCGGCGTGGTTTAACAAATATGGTAGCTGGCTGGAGTATAGTATAGATGAAGATGCAGCCTATTGTGTTTGTTGCTATTTGTTCCAAAATGAAACACTAGGGCATGGTGGTGGTGATGCATTTTCAACCAAGGGGTGGAGACTTTGGAATAAACCTAGTAGGTTGGATGTTCATGTTGGCGGTCCTTCTAGTGCCCATAATCAAAATATGAAGAGATGTGATGATCTAATGAACCAAAATCAGTCCATAGCAGCAGCAGTCCTTAAGCAAACAAATAAATCTAAGAGGGACTACCGAGCTCGTTTGATTGCATCAATTGATATTGCAAGATTGCTTCTTATTTTGGGATTGCCGTTTCGAGGTCATGATGAAAGTGAGTCTTCTAAGAGGAAAGGGAATTTCCTTACCTTTTATGAATGGTATGCTGCACGTTGTCCAGAAGTGAGTGCTATTGCTCTAGGAAATGCTCCAAGGAATTTAAAATTGGTTTCTTCTACTATTCAAAAAGAAATTGTGCGTGCTTGTGCTAAAGAAACACTTAAAGCTATCATAGAAGATGTTGGAGATGAGTATTTTGCTATACTAGTTGATGAATCTCGTGATGTATCTCACAAGGAACAAATGGCTTTTATAATAGAGCGGCTTATTGGACTTACTCATGTTAGTCAAACAACTTCTCTTGCACTTAAACAAGCTATTTATCTTTTGCTTGAAAAGCATGGACTTAGTCCTTCTCATATTCGTGGACAAGGTTATGATGGAGCAAGTAACATGCAAGGTCATTTAAATGGTTTGAAAACTTTAGTAATGGAGGATTCTAAGTCTGCTCATAGCATTCACTGTTTTGCACATCAACTACAATTGACACTAGTTGCAGTTGCAAAAAACCATGAAGATGTTGTATGGCTTTTTGAGTGGATGAATTATATCATATCCACAATAGGGGGTTCTTTCAAGAATAGAAATATGCTTCGTGAGAAACAAGCAAAGAAAGTTGAAGAGGCATTGCAAATGGGTGAACTTGAAACCGGGAGAGGATTGAATCAAGAACTTGAGCTTAAAAGACCCGGTGATACTCGATGGGGTTCTCATTTCAATTCTCTCTTGAATATGATTGTCATGTTTTCCTCAGTTATTGAAGTTATCGATGATATTGCACAAAATGGAGGCAAAGCTATTGATAGGCTTAAAGCAAAAGGAGTCTTGGATGCTATACAAACATTTGATTTTGTATTTATGATGCACATCATGAAGGTTATACTTGGGATTACAAATGATTTGAACACCTCTTTACAAAGGAAGGACCAAGACATTGTGAATGATGTATCATATCTTGGTACAACTAAGAAAAGACTACAAGACATGAGAAAATCAAGGTTGGGAAGATATGTTTGCCAAAGTTATTGAGTTTTGCATCAAACATGATATTGAACTTCCAGATATGGATGCCATGCATGTTCCTCGAGGATCAAAATCAAAGCGAAGAGTTCAGATTGATGGCATATCAAATGAGGATTACTACCAAAGTGTCATGTATGCCGTCATTGATCTATTGCTTGTGGAGCTTAATGAACGTTTCAATGAAAGCGGCACTACCTTGCTTCTTGGAATGGGTTGTTTGGATCCTTCAGATTCTTTTTCTAACTTTGACAAGGACAAAGTATTAGCCATGGCTCGTTTATATCCTGATGATTTTACTAGTGAAAGCAAGCTCGAAGAACTTAGTTGTCAACTTGATAACTTTGTTGAAAATATCCGTGATGACTCCAGATTCTCAAATCTGAAAGGTATTGGTGATCTTTGCCAAAAATTAGTTGAAAAAAAAGAAGCATATAACCTTTCCTCTGGTGTTTCTTTTGCTGAATCTAATATTGGTTTTACCGGTCGCCACGGCAACTGTTGAGAGAGCATTTTCTGCAATGAAATATATCAAGTCTGATTTGCGGAATAGGATAGGCGATGATTTTTTGTACCATTGTCTGATTACTTATGTTGAAACTGATGTATTTCAGCTTATTAGTACTGATGCCATCATGCATACCTATCAAGGTTTTCATGACCGTAGGGAGCTTTTGCTGTAGGTTTTTCGTTTTGAACAATGGTTATTACCATGGTTATTGTAATGACAATTTATTTTAATGCTTATTGAATGAGTTGTTGTAAAGCTTTTGATCTTGACCCCACAGAGTTTTCTTCCTGGCGCCGCCACTGACTTGTGCTATAGGGTGTTAGAACCAAGGGGTGGAGGAGGCCATCCTCTTCCATGAACGTCCAGCTCAGGAGGGTCGAGAGCATCTGCTCTTCGCGTCGCTGCAACGCGATATTCCCCCCAAGCTTCCCGCTCGCTACCGCAAGAGGTATAAGAAAACATGTCAGCAAAGAAATCGGGTTCTCAAATGGAGAATTGAACAACGGGGATTGGTTCGGATGAAGGTTGACGAAAGGGGGATAGAAGAGAGAGCCGGGCAGTATATCCCATCCCTGTACTGCGTGGACCCCACTGAAAAACTTTACGTGCCGTCTAACCTGCCAAGTCAGAGCATTTCTTTGTGCAGAAAGCTATGAAATTACAAGGAAATTTCACCCAGCACTTTCTCTTCGACGAATCTTGAAGCACATTGAGTGGTTGCGATAGCACACGCACCCACCTGTACAAACCCACCAGTACAAGCACGTCTGCTTTTCCGGATGAAAAACCCTGGATAAGATTAGCCTCCATTGCACCTTCGATTACAACATGTCGAACACTTTATAACTGCTGGTATCAGATGTCCAGAGATAAAGATAACACATATCAATTCTCTTACATGAATTTAGAAGATCATGCTATTGATTAGCAAGTTCATTTCACACACCAATATCGTCCTCATTTGAGGAAGTTTGGGATAAGTAGCATGAAAATCTCTCAGAATGGGTAAAAATATGTGATGACTCTGAACTTACAAGGACTCACAATTCACAAAGCACCACCGTTTGGCTTCATTTCAATCAGTCACTGATCAAGGATTATCCTGGGGGTCTTGGCGTCAGTCCTCTTCAATGCACTCTCCATCTCACGCTGTATCTCCCTGGTCACATCTTCACCGTCTTTGTCCTCTAACCTCAAATGCACCTCTTCCAGACTTGCATTTTCTGCACCAAAAAGGCCCTCTAGCATGTTGAACCGTAGCTCAAGCCTTTCGAGCTCTGGCATGGCATTTTCTGAAAAGCTCAGCAATGGCAAGAGGGGAGCAGAGAAGCGAAGAAGCTTAAGTTTTTCAAATCCGCCAGCTGGAATCATGATCTCCCCATCGGACTCCAATTTGTTTTGTGCAAGAATGTTCATTGTTTCTGGATCCTGCTTTTCTGCACTGAATGGAGATGAGAAGGTGAGAGAAAACAATGCCTTCATATTGCTAAGGTGCTCCAAGTTATCTGTCCCGAGAGCTGTTACTGAAAGGGTTAACTTGTTGAGAGCGCTGAGTTTTTCAATCCAACTGGGGAGCTTAACCATCTTGCCGGATAACTGGAGGGCAACAAGGAATTTTGGGGGTGTAGACAGAGCATCCAATGATTTGAGAAACTCAGATGACTCATCGACAATTATGAGGGTGTGCAGAGAGTAGCCACCAAGGTACTCAATAGAGGAGCTTAACTCTTTGAAACTCGCATCACTCCCCGTGGTATTGAGCTTGTAGATGGCAAGCTTCCTTAGCTCAGTCAAATGATGAAGGTCCGCCGATCCCCCAACCTCAATCCCTGACAGTGTGCGCAGAGCCTTCATTTTCTTCTCTTATTCAACTCATCAGGAAGCTTCAATGTCGTACCTGTTGTTTTATTCCCACCAAGTACGTTAACCAGCTGTTCAAGCTGGCATACGGTTTTAGGCATCTTAACAATACCCGTTTCTCTTATGTCCAGCGTCTCTAGGTTCACAAGCTTTCCAATTGTTTTCGGAAGCTTTTGAATGTCCGTTCCTCGAAGGCTGAGATACTTGAGAAGAAGCATTTTGCATATCTCCTTTATATGGTGATGTTTGAAATCCTTGCATTCTTCAAGATCCAGGACCTGTACAATTCCAAATTTGAATGAATGCGAAGGCAGCTGATTGTTCACGCTCCCAAACATGGTCAGTGACCGAACATGAGATAAGTTCATCTTCTCTGTATCCTTCGCGCGTTTGGAATCACTGCCTTGGAGTGATAGACGACGAACCTTGCTGCTAGGCGGTTGCATGAGCCAGTTACCACCAACCACAGCGATGAAATTCTCTTCGCTTGCCTTTGCAACAACGTGCTCAAGAACCATGTCGTGAACTATAAATTTCTTCACCTTTCCGTTGCTGCTGTACTCCACCGGTCGGATGATCTTTCTCCTTATGAGATGATTGAAATATATCTCTGAAACATCCTCCACACTCAGCCCCTGCTTCTCACAGACAAAGCCTTCGGCTATCCATCGCCTTGTCAGACGCTTCCTGCTGATTCCGTGGCCCTTTGGAAATATGCTCAAATACAATGTGCAAGTCTTGATTTCAGCAGGCATGTCATTGTAGCAATGGCTAACAATCCTACCCACTTGCTCCTGGGTAAGCTCTTTCCTACCATCTTCCCCATGATCTTTCCCTGACTCTGGAAATAGAGATCTGCAAAGCTCCAACCATGCATCCGGTGATTTCCTTGGGTTGCAGGCCACATGACAGCCATGATAACTATGGCCAACGGCAGCCCCCCGCACACCTTCCGGACTTTATCCGGAAACAGGGCATCTTTGCTACCTTCAGATTCAGAAACAACTTTATTAGACAACTCTGCTAGTTTGTCGCGATCAAGCGCACCGACATTATGAATAAGAAGATCTTATACACACAGAACAAACATTGTGAATAACTAGCTAAATGCACGTGCGTTGCTACGGAATAAAAAAAATTGTATTGCGTGAGTTGTTAAACGCTTGTGCCATCATATTCTCCAATTTTGTGCTAAATAATAATTATCTCAAAATGTGTATCAGTCGAATTAATTATAATACAAAATCGTGACATATATTCACCACATAGAATGAACGGCAATTACAGTAATATCTTAACAACTTAAAGAGTAGTCTCGCTGAGATGAATAGACGATCACCAACTCAGATCTTTATAAGAGTAAAGATATTACCTTCTCTCTCAGATGTTGTAGTTGTAGCATGAGCTTTGGGGCCGTATAGTAACATTTTCGCTTCCTTCAGATTCATACAAGGCCTGGTTAAATAACTTCTTGGATTGTTTGTCATTGAGACCTTAACATGAGATTGGTGTAGTAACATCTTCGCTTCCTTTGGATTCAAACAAGGCCTGGTTAAATAACTCCCTTTGGATTGTTTGTCATCGAGACCTTTAACTTTACGAATGTCGCCTTCTTCTCCTCTTCGCGTTGTAGCAACAGCATGAAACCGTGTTGTGACTATTATTCTGCTGTCTTTATTATCAGGAAGTTCATTTATAATCTTCTCCAACATCGTCATAGACCATACGTCGTCAATTAAGACCAAGAAACTGCCAAGAAAAGATATTAAAATAGGAGCAGAAAGTGAGTGACCAACAGTAACTATAACTTCTTTTCTATCTGAATCAAAACAAATTGTATAATTCCATTCTGCAAGGTCAACAGTCCCTCAATCCATTTCATTGTATAGGCTAACTTTCTTGGGATTGTAGTTTTGTGGAAGAATTAGAGGCGTGTACACTGACAGTGCTAGAACCAAAACTCTGTGGGGTCAGTCTCTACAAAATCTTCCAAACTTGATGGATTTTGGTGTATATATGAACACCGGTAGCAATGCTTTTAAAAAACCTGTGATGTCAATTGACCACACAGCTCATGTGTGGCACTGCCAAGGAAAAAAATTTTGCTTATGGAAAATTTTTGATACCTGTGGAAACCACCGAAATTTCGGAATTCATTTCAGAAAAATTTATGAAATTTGAATTTGAATTTGAATGAAAATTAAACCATACGAAATTGGACGAAATTTGTTCACAATTTGGACAAATTTGCTCCAATTCAAACCAACCCAAATTATTTGAACGAAATACAAAAATTTCGGTGACCCTCGAAATGTCCGAAATTTCGGAAATCTCGGTGAAATTTCGTCGAAATTTTGAACTCTGGGCACCGCCACTGGGCGTATATACAATTAATAGAAGCGAACAACGTCAACAGGGATGAGGATAGAGAGGAGTTGAGATTAAGGACTTCTTTATGTCTTGCTTGATTGAAACACAAGATGCCTCGGCTTGTATGTGTCTCCCTTGTAGCCGCCAAAAGAAGAAAAGAAAGACTCGACTCCTACGAATTCTACAAACTGGAGTAATACATAAGATAGCTAGATATTTTACACCCTTCTTTTGTAATACATTAATACTTCCCTAACACCACACGTGAACTCCCCTAATCTTCGCGCGTCTAGATTATTTCCAACATTTTTCATATTTGAATTCCGAGCTAGTGTTAATTCAACGGTTAAAAAGTTGAACTGTTACGCTGTCCTGATCCAGTTTGTAGTACCCTAATCTCATGTACTTTCGTTCAAAGGATTGCAAGTTACCTCTTGTCCTTGAAGTGCTTCTCGAGGTCTTTCTTGAGTAGATCCAGCTTCGTCCTGTCACGCGTTTTCTCTGAGCTGCCGGCGCTGCAGCACTTGCCCATGGCAGTTGACGCGCATCTGGCCTTTCCAGTCTGGAGCATCTGGACTTATCTCATAACATATTTCTTCGTGATCTACCTGAAAATCTAGGCGACCTCAACAACCTACATACACTGGACCTGTCAGGCTGCATTAGACTCTTTCCAGTCGTGAGTGTGATCAAAAGAACAGGTATACTGAAACTCTCTGAAGTTGTTAGTTGTGTGGAAATGTCGGGGTCTCTTTGTGGTTCGCAATGATGATGGAGCACATAACAGCAGCAACCTTGTTCAACTAAAGGATGTGAACTGCCAAGAGCTGGAGATAAGTTGTCTCAGAAAAGGTCAAGTCTACGGAGGAAGCGCGGACAATCAGATTGGCAGAGAAAGGGAAGCTCCGGAAGTAGAATATTCATTGGACCGAGGGCTGCCAGGGAGCTGTGGAGGACAAGGATTTGGTAGGAGAATTAGTGCCACCACACAATCTGCAAAGCCTTGAACTACATGGCTATAACGGCACATGCTTCCCACCCTGGACGTTAAGCATATCTTCTCATCTTCCTAATCTTGTGGAGGTTACCATGGAGGATATTCCGAGGTGCAGCTACCTGCCACAACTCGGTCTATTACCAAACCTGCGACAGCTGGTTCTCAGAAGGATGGCTAGCATTGAAAGAATCGACGCCGCTGACTTGAGTGGCGGCAGCACAGCAGCATTCCACCGACTCTCCAAGTTTACCATAGATGATATGAAAAGCCTTGAAGAGTCCAACATCAGCTACATTGGTGGCGAGGAGTCTATGCTACCCACCATCGATGAATTGGTGATTCGGAAATGCCCCAAGTTGAGCTTTGGACCTCTCCCACCAAGAGCTCGGAGGTTGCTGATATCAGCATGTGACCAAGTGATGTCTTCATGGCGGAAAACAGATGGAACAAATGGTCTGGAGGAGGTCGTTCCGCCTGCTCCAGTAACTGAACTGGTGGTCGAAAACTGCAAGGTGCCTCTAGATGACTGGAGTTTGCTTTGCCACCTCCCTGACCTGCAGGCACTGTGTTTCTCTCATTGCGACAGCATAATCTCGCTACCACAAGACTTGGGTGACCTCCGCTCTCTCCAGGAACTCAAGATCGTGTGCTGCAAAAAGCTCAAATTTTTCCCGGATAGCATGCGACGCCTCACCTCCCTTCAATCAATGTATTTTGAAGATTGCGAGAGCATCGAAGCACCCCCGGAATGGTTCGGACGCCTCACCTCTCTTCAGATACTTGCCTTCAGCAGATGCCATGCCATTCAATTTTTGCCGTCGAGCATGAAACGAATCGAGGATCTGCGTATTTCGGACTGTCCACGATTGGAGAAGTGGTGTGAAGAAGAGGATGAAAAGGAAAGGCTCGCTGACATCATACTATAACAGTACGTACCATATTGCTCACTTGCATTGATTACCGGTTCGCCCTATTTTACTGTTCTGTTTTACATTCCTTCCTTGCTTCATGATTCTTCTCTGTGTAATATTATTCTCTATAAATACAACAGCCATCGTTGATCTGAGATTCTGAGCTGAAACTGTAACTAATCAAAGTATTGTTCACCTTGTCGTTTTGTAGAGAGCACCGTAGTAGTACTAGCAAGCCAGGGAGACAACCTCCGCGAAGCTGAATGAATGTTTCGGTTCTGTTAGATTGAGCCAATGCATTAACTGCCGGAACAGGGCCGGACAACCTGTAGCATTTCATCGGTTTGATCACAAGCATATCACTACCTGCAAATGTTTTTCTGATGGAATTTCTCGTAGCAAAACATGATTTCAGACTCCTTTCGTTTTATCTTCAAGTAGTTAATTTTAAATCCTTGAGATTGGCCTCTTGTACGTACGTGTTGTGTAATGCTCCGACAAATCCTAAATATTGCTAGGTATTTGTCGCTTCATGCACACACTGGAGTTATATGAACAATTCATAAGCTAAATATTTTATTCTCAATTTTCCTTTTTACCATTGCAATCCTTTTAGCATAGTCATTCAGGACTACTATTGGGCACTGCCAAAGTTTAAATCACATGATGCAAGCGAGCCATATGAATGTCTGTGCATCAAATGGTATTCTTTGTGACTCCATTTTATCTTTGTAAACAATAAATTACGTGTTAATTTTACAATAACTGGTTCACTGCAAGATCCCATCTATTCTTTCTTATAATCCACAAACCGTACGTTGCAACAGACACATCAAATTCGTAACACAGAACACGACTAATCCTGCACAATTTATACTACTACACAAGAGCCACCTACTTTTAGAAGCTCAAAGTTCAGTACTAGTAAGAAGGTTCGAGCTTGCATGTATACACGGACATCAACTAATTGTGAGAGAGGTTACCGTAGTGAGAAAGCTCTTCGCCTGGACAGACTATTTTTTTTGCTTCAACTTGACGTCTAGCTTTCAAGCTTGGCAGAAAGCCCCGATTGTTGCCTTGCATTTGGGCACACATATTAGCGACTCATCCTGAAAAAGCAACGCTAACTCTAGCTTAAATGCAAGTGGCGCCAGTAGCCAGGGAAATGGATCTGTTAATTTGCTCCTAGTTGTACATATGTTGTTCGAAGCTGACATCCACGATCAGATATTTAAGTTGACCCTGCATCTGTAAAAGTAACACCACTGGATTCCAGGAAACTGGATAATTTCTATATGGCCACTTAAAAGTTGACAAGGGGACGATGGTCCCACATGGAGCACATCACATCATTCATCACATGGTTCACTGCAATAGGGTGCTGTTTCTTCACCTTGGTGCCTGCTAAGAAACTCCGGATACCTGTGAAAGCAGACAATATAATCAGTCAATCCGACTTCCACTACTCACCACTGCAAAGATTAAAGCTATCAATTCTCATCGAGATCAAAATCTAAAATTCAGTATCACGGTTATGCCAGAATCCTCCCAGATGAAAACAGTTTAGCAGTATTACATAAAAGCAACAAACAGGAGAACTGAAATGGAAGAGCCGTTTGAAGTTTTACGCTGATATGTAGCTTCAACTTTTACTGTTTACATTCTCTTCAATTTCTGACAGATGACAACAACTCAGGTAAATACCGCCGGGAAGACGGCCGGGATGGCTCGGCTGATTAGGGACTAGGAGGACGAAAGAAACGAGGAACAGCTTGAAATTTCTAAATCATCAAAGAGGGTCCTCTCTATCTATATAGGAGCCTAACAATCTAAAGTACCAAACTGAAGACCTTATCTTTAATTGATACCTGGCTACTTCAAAGATAAACTTCCTAACTAAGAAGATCACAGGGATCCTACCCTTAACTAAGAAGCCAGGGATCGGGCCTGCTGGTCCTGTCGTGTGGATTACTAGCCCAAATGACAACCTCCATCAGAAGTAAATACCGAGAACCTGAGATTATGGAGTCACATAGGGTGTACTTGTATATTATGGGCATATGAGGGCAGAAATGTTCAAGTATAAAGTTAATATTACTTGCGATTTACAAATATGAAAGTAGTCTAAGAGCATATGCGATGCAAGCAGCTTCTAAGTGAATGCTTGAAGAGTGAAAACAGAGTATTGCCGCATCATCAAGTGCTTTAGAAAATTTGTCGTCTCCAATGCTGGGGAGAACTTACTAGGGCGGCGTTTTTCATTTTTGTTTATTCTTGCTGCAGTTGGTCGGGTCAAGGAAACACTCGTACATTTCATTTTCATCGACATCGATCACCGGTACTATATTGCTAGCCAAGTTTGACCATCCTTTCACTTTGCCAAACTTTGGAAAGCCATATTTTTGTGTGGCTAAGAAATAGATCAAGAAGATCAGCTGGGCTGGCCACCAGTCGCCTGATGGAGAATTGCGAGGACTGGAGATGAACAGGGAACCGTGGTGGACGCGTCCAAGACATCCTTTTGAACAATTGAGTGTTGAGGTCGACATTTGCAGCCACAACCAGCGTGTTTTGAGAGCATGTGAACCAACAAACTCCACATCGCAACGGCGCCGACAGAACCGCAAGCAACCGGCCTGTTTGAGCCGACCTGAACGACACCAGTCTGAACGTCAACACGGAGGTAGATTTTTTACCATGCACGACACATACCGGTACAGAGATCATCGTCCACCTCTGTTTGGGATCTATGTCTGTATTGCACTATTTGTTGTTATATATTTCTGTACTATAGTATATATATTGTGTAAAATATCACATTTATACACAATACAGATCATCTTTTCTCTCTCCCTGTTTATTCCCCTCTCTATACAACTATCACATGTGTTTTTCCCTAAATTCTCTCTCTCCACTCCAACTCAGATATTTAATATGCTGCCACCTTTACCTAGATTCTCTCTCTCCACTACAACTCACCCATTTAATTTTGCATGCCAACATTTTAAATGATTAAAATCTTTTCAACCAAAAGTCCAATTTAAGTCTCGTTTGAACAGTTGTGTTTGTTATGAGAAGATCTTCAAAATGAGATCAATATTGGATATATTATCTAAATTTTTTTATTTGAAACTTGGTGAAACCAACATGAAACTGTTTAAAATTTTGAAAAGAGATAATAGTTGTGCTCATAAAATATTCACTACACCACAACACCAGATTCCCTACTGACGTCTGTCAGGAAAAGTCACTTTCGCCGACGGACTGTTGGTTGGGGAAGTTTCTATCGAACTGTTGGTCGGTAATACTTACATATAATGACGAACTGTCGGTCGGAAATACTTGGAAATTTAACGTCGGATTGTCGGTCGGGAAAGCTTCTTTCTCCATCAAACTGTTGGTCGGCGATTAATGCCGACCGACTGTTGGTGGCCAATTCGGCCGGCGCGCGCGCGGGGTCCAAAAACTTAGCGCCAAACTCCAACCTCATGCCCCAAAATTCCCCAATCCGCCTCTGCTCCTCCGGCCCGACCGCGTCCACCCCGGCTCGAGCGTCGCTCGGATCTCGCCGCCCCGCCCCGAGCGCCTCCCTTACCCCCAAGATCCAGCCTCCCTCGCCCCCGATCGCGGCCCCCATCGCCCCTGACCGCTGGCCTCCACTCAGCCCCCGCCCCCGCCCCCGCCGCCCCTCACCGGCAGGCGCCCCCGCCCTCGCCGCCACTCATCGCCGCCTCCACTCAGCCCCCGCCCCCGCCGCCCCTCACCGGCAGGCGCCCCCGCCCTCGCCACCACTCACCCCCGCCCCCGCCGCCCCTCACCGGCAGGCGCCCCCGCCCTCGCCGCCACTCACCGCCGCCCCCACCACCCTCGCCGCCCTCACCGGCCCTGCCCTCGCCGCCCGCCACGCCCCCCCGCCACCCCTCACCGTCGCCACTTTCTCCCCGAGCACCGCCGCCAACTCTGCACTAAGCACCCCACTGCTGCTGCTACCGATTGCGTTTGTGCTTATTTTCGGCAGCATACTTCTGTGTCACTGATTTACTAATGCATTGCATAAATCTGATACACGTGTTCCTTAGTCTCTCTCAACTCTGATGCTGATGATCTTATATATGTTCGCCATGGGGTCAGCACACTGATGCTACCCATGTAATCCTTGTGGTTTGCGCAGCATCTTATTTATTTTCTTCTCTAACTACACTTGCTCTTTTGTTTTCTCAAGGGTCTTATTGTCACTGCTAACATTGTCCTTGTTCTTTTCCACGATAATTTCCAGGCAACTTCCTTTTACCTGGTGCTTCGGTGGCTGCTCTTGTCATGCTTAGTGTTCTACATGCTAGGTGTTTGTACGATGACAAAAAGGTAATCCATGTATGCTTTGATGTGCACATATTATTGATACAACTGGGAACAACAGATGGACTTCGTTATGTGCTGAGTTAAGTTTACATTATGTTTGGCCCGACGAGAAGCAATCACATTTTCTTAGACTTTCTTAGACTTGTTTCTAATTTTCTATTAGCCTAATGGGAACGTCCTGTTCCATGTGTGTAACGCATTGTTCATCCTTTATTTCACGAGTTAGCTTGTCGAAAGGAAGGAGAAAGGAATTGAGCCAGAATTCTCACCAGATCTTAAGGTACTGTGGTTACTAGAACTAACTGATTTTTTTTCTGGAATTTGACACATGGCTGCAGAATGATGTTGTTTTGAATACAGGCTTCATTTCTTAGGCTTCTACCATTGCGTTCGATGTCACGTTTCTGGGGATCCTTGATGGAAGTTGTTCGTATTCTTCTACCTATATAAATTGTTGTATTATTTCCCTGCTCAATCAAAATAATTTAGTTACTGTAGGAAGTTCCAGTGTTCATGCGTCCTGCCATCTACAAAGCATGGGCTAGAGCATTTCACTCTGGTATGTATTCTCCTGTTATGATGCTTTCTTGTTCTACAGTTCATCAGGCAAATTTAGTGTTCCAGTCTCTAGTTGACTTGCCTTCTAAAGCATATAATACTTGTAGAATTCAATATATCATGTAATTTTAGTGCGCTCAAATGAATAATTTACAGCGAGCTTCATATGTAACAATGTAAGTACTTACTGCTCCAACAAAACAAGTTCTTCAGGATCTTGCCTGTAAAGGCTTGTGGTCGTAAGCAAGTAGTGCTGCTTAGTAGCATATATCTATTTTCTTCTCATCTATTCTATTTATGAAATCTTATCCTGTTTCTTTGCTTCTTGGTGCAAGTTCATTCCTTCATGATAATGTGGAAGAAGATTTTTCTGGAGAACAAACTGAACAAAATATGCCTGAGGGATCAAATGCAAAATCATGGTGGCGAGTATCAATGGCTTCACCTAAACTACGGGATCGAACACTGCTGAGGTATTTATACTTAGATTTAAAAGTGACATATCTGAGACAACTGCATGTGCTGGTTTAGGAAAGGCAAGCGTTTCACCTACCCTTGTGAAACTTTGGCATCCTGATTGTTGTAACTGCTATGCCTGCTCTCGCTCTAGTACAAGCCCTTTCAAAAGTGATGCACTTTATATCTGAGACTTATTTACTGCTGTATCATGATTGATGCTTCCAAGAACATATATGAAGTCATGAATGATTTACTATCATGTACTTGGATTTCTGTGTACCTTTTTCACTCGAAATTAGCTTTATTACAGGCATGGGTTCTGTGCTTGTTGGATTGCCCATGGCATCTGTGTTTCTGAATAGAAGTCTAATGTATTACAACATACCGCTCTAAGCTGCAAGCTTAGTACCAGTGTTGTTCTCTTCAAGATTTTCACCACCAACAGAAGCCTTTTTCTGTCACTGTTCAGATTTTATTATAAAAAACTTGTCTTGTTTGGTCTACCTCTTTGTCTGTTCAAGCTGATGTATTACTGTCTAATGCCTCTCAGCATATTCTAAAAAAGTGAAGATATATCTTGCAGTGATCCATCTTTGCAGGAACTATTTCTATTGATTATTGAAGTTCGTTGGATGCATATGTTCTTTATGCTGTACATTTGTATAAAATGGATGCCATTTGTTTATATCAATCTCATGTAAGTTTAACTAGAAGCTATTTCTGAAAATTCATTGAAGCATGTTTACCTTTTGCAGGGAGGACATCAAGATCTAGTAGCTGGCAAGTCCACACCATATACATAGAACCTGATGTTTTGTGTAATGGAAGAAATTCACTCTCATTGGAGATCTACCTTTTAGCTATCTTTTGTAAAACCGGATGCATATGTGATGTTTTGTGCACATTCATCCTAAATATTTTCTGCACTTGGTTAACTTGAATTGTGAGCATTTTGGATGCTGGTGACACAGAAAAACTAATGGATGAACTATTTGTGAGGAATGAAGTGTACAAAATTTTCTTTTGGTTCACCGTGACATTCTGGATTTTATTATGATCATTAACTATGATGTAATGTATATATATATATGTGGTTAATATATGAAAAATTGCAAAACCAATAATGCCGTCGGACTGTTGGTCGGCAAAACCAATGCCGTCGGACTGTTGGTCGGGAAAGGGTCCTGGCAGGACCGACGGAAAGTTGGTCGGCAAAAGCAACGCCGTCAGACTGTTGGTCGGGAAAAAATGTCGGTCGGGAAAACATACGTCCGTCGGGAAAAATATGTTGGTCGGGAAAACTTTTGCACTACCGATTTACAGTCGGTCGGTAAAGATATGTTGGTCGGGAAAAGCCTTTGCCGACAGGACTTTCAGTGACAGACAAAGTCGGTCGGCAAAACCCTTTCCCGACCGACTTTCTGTTGTTGAAAGCGGTTTTCCCTACCAACGTGGCTGTCGGGAATTCGGTGTCGTGATGTAGTGATTGTACTGTACTTTGTTATGTTTCACAAATATTTCGTGAATTTTCATGGAATTTTTGGTGATCAAAAAAAAGTATATCGATTGCAATATTGAGATCCGCACCGCGCTGCAGCCATATATAGAAGCTCCTTTAAAAAAAGGGTTAGAAGTTTCTCTGTTGGTTGAAGCAAACCACATATATGATCCTTACATATGTAACATCCCCAAATGTATTGCCATTTTATTGTGCATCATAGCATGCTGAATCTGATTTTGAAAATCGTTTGAAATGGAGCAAAGTTCAAAAGAGAAAAGAAATAAAAAAACACAAATGATGCCATGGATTAATTTTCATCGTTTTCTATGAAATCTGATACTAGTACTAGTATACTGAGAGCGCGATGTGCAGCAATCGTGCCCTCCTGTTCTATTAATATGATACCAGTGGATTAGTGCTGGTTAAGCAAGCAACAGTTTAATTCCGCGTGTGCTCTGGAATTTCGTAGAGAAAACTGAGACAACTTGCACTAGTAGCATGATCCGGATGAAGGAATACAGGAAATGCGAAACGTTGCGTCAGTCGGCGACGCGGAGGCGGAATCGCCGGAGGCCGACCTTGGCGCCGGTTGCCTTGATGTCGGCCTGCACCTTCTCCCGGAACTCCCTGTAGCTGAAGGCCCTGTACTTGTTGCCACTGCGGATCACGGCCGCCTCCTGCGGGAACGTGAAGTAGCACAGCGACATCCTCTCCTCGTCCGGCCTCGCCACCACCCTGTGCCGCACGCTCCGGTACTCGTCACCGCTCATCGCCTGCACCACCTCTCCCCATCTCCATCTCGGTTGGGCTGGGCCACCTCCAGGCCGCCCACCAGGTCCTGGTTGAGGATGGAGAGCACGGAGCTGTCGGTGTGCGCCTCCATCCCCATGTACCGCCCCGATGGGCAGGCCGGGTACCGGTACGCCCGGAAAATGCCCTCCTGCTCCGCCAGGTACTTCTCCGCCTCCAGCCCCAGCTCCCCCGCCAGGGCGTCGAACAGCTTCCTGGCGATGCGCGCCATGTGCACCACGTACTCCGCCGTGGCCTTCCTGAACAAGGAGTAGGCGTCGCCGTCCTTAGCGTCACCAGATGAATGGTCGGCGGCGGCGACGTGGAATCCCTCCACCCAGTTGAGCTCCTTGACGCGGAGCGACAGCGCCGGTGTGCCCCAGAAGTAGCCCGGCTGGGCCAGGAGATCGCGCGCAAGCCCGAATAGGCGCGCAGAGAGCTCGCCCGGCACGCCGTGGTTCACCAACCGGAACACGCCCGGGTCCCGGCACGCCGCCACCAGCTCCTCCACGAACCCCTCCTCCTCCAGGTCCACCTCGCCAGATCCAGCTCTTCCTCATGCTTCTCATGCTCCATGGATCTCCTGCCTGTCTCTTGGATTCGATCTCTCAAGCGGTTGGTATTTGTAGCTGAGTTGATTGATTTGGATGGAGTAGGGCTGCAGGGCAGGGAAGAAGAGCAGAGCAGAGAAATGATGAGGAGAAAGGTGGATGGGACAGCTGAAGTGCACAGAAAAAGTATGATAAAATACAAGAAAATACCAGGCATGTGGCAGGCACGCTAGAAAAGAGTTTCCCACGTCAACAGCTTCATTTTCAGCTGTAGACTGCAAGTTAACGCCTTTTCAGCGGTAACCTGAATCTTTTTCATGTGCGGCTTCCAGGTTTCTGCAATCTACTCACTACCAGGGTAGTTTCTTGGTCCCCTTGGAGAAGTTGTTACTCAGCTTTAAAGCATGCTGATTGTTCACTGGAGATCATGCATATATACCGGTATAGTTTCTCAGAATTTTTGCTTCCCTTGGACCTTCTCCGAAGTTAAGCCCAGTGAAACATTTGGTGCCAGTAATCAAATTAAGGCCTAGATGCTTCACTGGATTTATTTCTTGCAATACTGATATTGCCTTTCATTGCTGCTGTTCGTTGTGGTCGCCAAGCTTCGGTTCATTTCTCCTCTCACTCGTGCCCTTCATCTTCAGCTCCGATTACTTGTGCTGCCGTTCTTATCTTGGTCGTTGTCTCAGGCCAGGGCTGAAGAATCCTGTTTAGATGCGTGTGAGAGTACGCCGTTCGAGGGGGCCTTTTTGGAGGATGATTTCTTCCCAGTGCCTTCAGATAGTCAGGAGGTGGTTTTAAGTCCGGTAATGAACTAATGATGGAGAAGGCCCTGCGATGAGCAACGATGCCTATTTGACAGATAGACAGGGTAGCGGTGGTGATGAATCTGCCGAATACAAGGTTGCAATGAAATTAAGTACCTAACGAGAATGCTCTGTGATTTGCATCTTCAGTTTACAGAGGACACGTTGATGTTGTCGTTGTCCTGATTGCTGTTCTGTGAGGTGCATCCATCCATTCTATAATGTAATATTTTGAGTTGAGATGTAGTTGTTGAGTTGAAATCTGGTAGATTGGGAAATTTTGAGTTGAGATCCGAGTGCTTGTGGAGATCTGCCACGAACAGAGAACCTGTCGGTAGCAGCGCAGAACCAACCCTTGGAAACAACACAATCATCCATCCATCCATCCATCCATCCATTCATTCCAGGGAGAAGAGCACCCGGCTATGTAATGAACGGGAAGAAGGAGAGGACTGACGTGCACGCGTAACTGAGCGGAGGGGGGAGGCGGTGGCGCGGCGGCGGCGCGGAAGCCGTGCGACGGTGGAGGAGGAGGAAGACGGTGAAGCAGCAGCAGCAGCAGATGGCGAAGCAGAGATGGGGTAGAGGAGGCCTGAGGGAGGTGGTAAAAGACACAATAGAATGCATCTCCTCTAGCTTATTTTAGAGGGATTTACCCTCAGGGCACCTGTAATTTGCGGGTGACCGTGCTCACGGTCAATTTCTGACAGCTACAGTAAAACTGTCGGAAATTGTCAGGTTTCTATTTTAGCATAGTCAGGTTTCTACTTACAGGTTTCAACTATAACATAACTAACTTTCAACTTACGAAATTCCAGCTTTCAACTTCTGACAGTTTTACTGCAGCTGTACTGTAGCGGTACTGTAACGGTCGGAATTGACTGCTAGGAGGGTATGATTTGCGTTATCCTCGTACCACTAGTAAAATCAATAGTTTACCATAATACTATTAAGTGTGTAAATAATAGGTGGAACCAGATCCCAAACATATGGGACTAGATCCCACCTGTTATTGTAACAACAATTCATGGTTTCACTAGTAGTATTCTGACAATTATCCTCTTATTTTATCACTCCCAAACGGGATTTGCGGTTCCAAGTTTTCCTTCTTTCTCCTTGATTGCTTCCTTTTCTTTCCTCCTGCCTGCCTGCCTGCCTGCCGACCTCCACCTCCTTATCTTTTTGCTACTACTATTTTTTGGCTCAAACGAGACTTGTCGTACTGCTTGTTCGCCTGGCCTGGTTGGGTTGGGCCCCCAACTCCATATCCGTTCCACGTTCGATTCTTCCCTTTTTCTTTTCCTGAGGATGCCGGAGTTATTTGCTGCATAAGAGCATATATGCGATGCAAGGAGCTTCTAAGTGAAGGGTGTCCTGCTTAATAGTTCGGGATATATTTTTAATTATTTTTAATATTTTGTACCCATATACGTACATATTATTATGCTATTTACACAACACTAAATTAATGATTGGATATCTTATTTATACGTGATCTTAAATGAAGCTTAGCTTGCGAGCTTGTCGGTAAGATATTTTTACATAATATTAAATCAGTACGTGATATTAAAGTTCAGATCGTGAGCTAGCCACTTGGTCGTTCATACTAAGCCGACATGTTGCTTCTACTTGATATTAGATTAGTACACGTAATTAAAGTCCAGATCATGAGCTGGACGATCGTTTGTACGTGATATTATAAGAGTACACCATTTATCAATGACGTTTGTGATTGTTTTTTACAATTATGGAGATCTATCGATTGTGATTTGTTTACGTATAATTATGAAGATCTATCAATTGTGATCGGTTTAAATATTGTTATGATGATCTATGGATTATGATCTGTTTTGGTACGATTAGGTTATGATTTGGTTAGGTATATAGAAAAATTGGTCTCTCTCAGAGGAGATCTAGCGTTTAGGAAATGAATTATTTATATCTCAGTTATGTGAACTTTTATGTAATTTTTAGTTACTTTAAGGAATTGTTTATATCTCAGTTATCTAAATTTTATTTAACTTTTAGTTAAAATTTTATTTAACTTTTAGTTACTTTTCTAAGCCTTAGATTAATATTTATCTATTCTCATCCTTAAATTAGTCCACTCTTATTTAAAATCCTGAATCTGCCCCGCGTGCGGGTCTATGGTCTGGGCCCTCTTTCGCGTTGCCACCTTTTGCATTGCCTTAATCGAAAGGTCGGAGATGACACGTTTCCGTCATTATGATTCACCATACGTGATCATCAAACTCTTGCTCTGAGTAATTAACGCTGGCACGATGAAGTTGAGTTTGCGGATGTTATCCTCCCGTCCCAAATATCCATTCTGTGCCCGCTCCACGGCCGTTCCGCGGGGGAAAATTTTCTTTTCTTTCTTTCCACGAGAAACACAGGGAAATTCTTTACTGCTGAACCTCATATCGGGACCCAAAATCCATAACAGAGAGTCTTAAGTGAAATCACCCGCTAAGTCGAGACGTCAACCCCGACCTCAACCCCTGGGTATCAATTCCAAGGGGAGTGGAGTGATATGACTTCGAATAGCCCGAGACGTCAGCCCTGAACTTTCTCCGGTAAACTAATGCACAGATCAAGTAGGGTGATATGGTCTCCTCACTCTTTTCTGACTGAGCCGGAACGTCAATCCTGAACTCGTCCCGGCAACTTAATGCTCGGCTGGAGTAGGATGATATAGTTCCCAACCTCTCAGTAGCAGAGTCGCTTCACAGGGGTGATTAAACCTAATAACTCTATGATATAGACTCTGAAATCCTACCCACATCATGTGCTTCAATAACATACACACATGGCACATGAGGCAGACGAAAACAACCAGATTTCACAGCAGTAACTCTACGACTGAAACTGCAATATTATAAGTTCTTGAAACTTAACAACATATATGCACATAAGGGATCCGAAGATCCAACTACACAGCGGAAGAGTATATATGGCTACGAAGCCAAAAAAAAGTCAGGCCAAAAGTGGCAGCAGAACAAACCAAGCTGCCAAACCTCGGGGGTAGGACCACTGCCTGGGATTTCCAGCGACTAGTCGTCGTTGGCGTCGATCTCTAGGTAGAAACCACCCTCGGGAGGGGTAGTTTCCTCTGTAACAAAAATGTCAACGATAGCAGGGTGAGTACAAAAATTGTACTCAGCAAGACTTACAGTGAGAAATTAGTAATAGATGTGACAGGTATCAATAAAGGGTAATAGTGGACTATTTTGCGGAAAGCAAATTTTACCTTTGTCAATAGAAGTTAAGTAGATGAAAACCGACTACCAGAATGCTTTAAAAAGGAGACGAGTCGAACACTTCACGAACATTGCTTACTGCAGATCACCACACCTTAGATTCCCCGATTCTTCCTCGACTACCCTGGGAGGAAGCAATCGCTAACACCACAGCCTTAGAGTTGGCAAATTTTAAAGTTTGTTGTAGTTGTCTAATTCGATGCAAAATCTTACCAAGCTGTCCATAACCGCGGACACGGCTGTTCAAACAGTTCAAACCCTGCAGGGGTGTACATCTTTACCTACACGTATTGATCGTCTCTTAGTGCTAGGCCAATCACACACTTCACGAGGTGTGCTAGCAGAGGGTGATCAAACACGACCGTTACAATGCTTTCGACCTAGGTATGAGCCACCCTTACGGGCTAGTCCATGTGCATCAGTCCGGCCGTAACTGCGACACGGTCCCATAAGTTGTGAATCGAGGTACATCCCCGGTCTCCCAGACCGTGTGTCCACCCCACCCTTATATTGAGACACCACACCACATCTCCTTTTTCACGCACACGGCAAATGGAAACGGTAAACTAATGCAGCTCATACACTAAGTCGAGGCAAATTATTTAGTCGTGGGTGGCCCCATAATCCACCCGTGTAGAAGTACGCAAATCTCGGTTCGAAGGGACACCGGTAACCAGTCCTTGTGGGAAGACGAGACAACCCACCATGCTCCCAGCCATGGCCTCTCGTCTAAACCCAATTATGGTTAAGCAAGTTCATTAGTTAACCCTTGGTGAACACCCACCTACCATGTAACCCATCCAATGGTGTTGATTCGTCTGTCATCCAAGGAATTACGACTTTTACATGTCTAAGCATTAATAACATAGCAAGCATTATAACAGTGCACACTATACTACTCTAGATAGGTTGGGATGGAGGTGGAGTTGATTGAGCGATAACGTAAGTTTTATGCGCCAGAATAGGGTTTCTGCTTAACGAAAAATAGGATTTGAACGCACGTGATAATGAATTTGAAAACAACTAATACTTTGCAAATAGTAGGTGTCTGCAATGTGATCAAAGGGGCTGCTTGCCTGGTTGCTCTGCAACTAAACCCCGCTCGTGATTGAGGTTGTCCTCTTCTGGATTTTTCGGCTCTAACGAAGAAGAATGAAAACACCAGAAAAGAAAGGGCATAACTGTAAATATCAAAATGCTGAACATCAGCATGAGATGAAATGCATGCCATGACATAGAAGATACAAAATAAAGACTAATGCAAGTGGAATCAATTTAATCGGAGCCCGGACGCTCAAAATATTGCGATCCGAAAATTCTCCGACTAATCGGGGAAACCCTAAATTGAGTTTTTGGTCAATTATGCTTTTCCTAGCATGCAAACATGGATGGAAATGATATATTTGAGTAGATCTCATTTTTCTGAACATTTTGATATATTATTTGTATTTTTCTGATTAAAAATGAATTTTCTATGAATTTTCTAAGATTTAATCCCCTTTTTGTATTTTTCTCAGTAAAGGAATAATAAAACAATATTATATTCAATTTTATTATTTATTTCAAAAATAACACGCAAAGGTTGACATGTGGGCCCTACTGGTCAAAAATTGACCAGTCCATGACAAGTGGGGCCCACTGTCATAGATTTCACATTTTGTTTTATTCCTTTTAATCTTTTTTTTTAAATTCTGACCCATGGGACCCAGCTATCATAGAGACAAAGCTAATGAGCTCACTTATTACACCGTTAGTTAATAATTAGGGTCATTAATGTGTCGAAACAGTACTCATTGTCATTAGTTACAGTATTAAAACACGGTTAGCAATTAATGGTAGGATTAATTGGTCCTAACGACCGAGTTAATGGCCATTAGGGCCTTGACCGCCTGGTCAGCCTGTCGGGAGCTCGGTGAGCTGCCCGGTGCAATGCCGCTGGGGCGGCGGGGTCCCAGAGAGAGGCAACGGCGGCGAGGGCTAGCGGCGACGGCGACTTACCGGCGACGAGGCGGGAACCGGCGGTTGGCTCGGGCTTGGCGGCTCTGGACCGGGGTAGCGGGAAGGCAGGGCGGAGCTCGGTTGAAGGAGGCTCGGGATGGGCGGCGCGGTAGCGAATGGAGGAGGGCGGAAGGCCGGCGGTGGCGAGACGGCGACGGGAGGGCTCGGGGCGGTGAGCTCAGCTCGTTCGTCGCTGGAGAAGAGGCGGTGGAGCGAGGCTAGGGCGGAAGCGGCTCGGGTAGCCGAGGCGAGAGGAGTGGCGGCGGGCGGAGCTCCGGGGCGACGCGAATGGCGGCGAGCTCGGGTGAAGCGGAGCCGGGGCGGCAGCGGAGGAGGGGCGGCGCGGAGAGGCACCGAGGTGGCGGCGGAAGGAGGTCGGGAGCCGGCGGCCAGAGCAGGAGAAAAAAGAGAGAGAGGGAGTGCGCAGGGAGAAGGGAGAGAGCTCGGTCGTGGGGGAGAAGAGAGAGTAGGGGAGGGGGCTTGAGGCCCGATGCAGGAGGTGGCGGAAGGGGAGGCCGGGTGCTGCCACGGAAGCTGCTCGGTGGCGGCAGCGGTGGCGCCCGGATAAGGGATGGGGCGGCGGCTGCTTAGGGGAGAAGAAAGGGAGGGGAGGCGGGCCAGGTGGGCCAGGCCGGTAGAGGAGGATGGGCCGGAGGCAGGCCCATTCGGGGAGGAGGGAATTTAGAGTTAGGTTTTTATTTTTATTTCTTTTGATTTCCTGGTTTTTTCTTTTGTTCCTTTTCAAATTTGTGTTACAAATTCAACCAAATTCAAGTACAACTTTCCAATTCAAAATTATTCAATTAGACTACTGAAAATACTTCTCATATATTCAGTTCAACGTTCGTTTGGATTGAAACTTTGAAGTTCACCTTAAACCTTCAAAGGAAATTTGGAAGTTTGCCGAGTATTTCAAAAATTTCAAAAACTTACTCAATTTTAGGTTCATGTTTTAATGCCATGAAATGCACATGATGCACAATAACACTAGTTAAGAAATGGAGATGTTACATCTCACTTGCGGTTCGAGGTTCCAATCATAGCAGAGCGGCTGTTCTGGTTCTGGTTTGAGTGGTTTCCTTTCAACCGAGTGGGCATTTTCGAAACCACAAGCGTAACAAGCTTATCCTATCGCATCCTAGCCAGGGATTCAGCATTTCGAACCTAAATTCGGGCCAGATTCAAATATAATCCAACTTTTACAAATAAAATTAGTACGGTGCCCGTGTAATTACGTGGGAAATATTTTTAATTATCTTTATTTTTTTACCTGTATGCATACCTACTAGATGGTCTATCGGATATGATCTATTTATGTACAATTATGATGACCTATCAGTTGTGATCTGTTTAGATACAATTATGAAGATCTATCCGTTGTGATCTATTTAGATACAGTTATAAAGATCTATTGGATGTGATCTGTTTAGGCGTAGTTATTAAGATCTATCGGTTATGATTTGTTTATATATCTATCGGTTGTGATCTGTTTAGGTGTAGTTATGAAGATCTATGAGCTATAATTTGTTTAGGTACAGTTATGAAGATCTATCAGTTGTGGTCCACTAATAATAAAAAAGTCTACCAGATTAATGGTCGGATATTTTTCTTTTATAAGAACTAGCACAGTGTCCCACGCAATTACGCAGGAAACGTTTTTAATTATCTTTATGTATTTTACCTGTACGAGTGATATTATATCAGTACGGGAAATAAAAGTTCAACTCGCGAGCCGGCCTGTTAGGCATTATACTGAGCCGTCCATTTAGGTACAGTTATGATGATCTATTAGATGTGATTTGTTTAATTATCTTTATTGTTTTACTTGTACGCGTGGTATCAGATCAGTACTGATTGCGTGGAAAATGTTCTGGTTATCTTTATTTTTTACCTGCATGTGTGATATTAGATCAGTACTAATTACGCATTAAACATTTTTAATTATCTTTAATTTTTACCCGTACGTATGATATTAGATCAGTACAGAAATAAAAGTTCAAATCGCGAGTCAACCTGTACTGAGCCGTCTATTTAGGTACATTTATGAGCCGGCCTGCTAGTCGTTATATCGAACCGTCTATTTATGTACAATTATGATGATCTATCGGCTGTAATCTGTTTAGGTGCAATTATGAAGATCTATCAGCAGTGATCTGTTTAGGTGCAGTTGTGAAGATCTATCGGCTGTGGTCTGTTTAGGTGCAGTTATGAAGATCTATCGGTTGTGGTCTGTTTAGGTGCAGTTATGAAGATCTATCGGTTATGATCTGTTTAGGTACAGTGATGAAGATCTATCGGTTGTGGTCTAGTAATAATAAAAGGGTCCACCAAATTAACGATCGGATGTTTTGCTTTTTTGTGAGAATTTCTAGCCTTTCTCTATTTTTTCTATTATATTCTGTTTTTAGTATATAATAGATAGATTTCTAGCCTCTCTATTTTTCGTTATATTCTACTTTTAGTATATAGTAGATTTTGTCAAAATTTGGTTGGAAATTATTCAAGTTCAAACGAAAATTTCGGCCCTTCCACCAATTTAAAACATGTTATACCACGAAAAACCATGTTCGCTTTCTTTACTAGGATAAAACTTGAAACGACAAGTAAAACCACATTAACTTGGATTTCGCGAAACTCAAAATACAAACAGGAGAATAACGAGGGAAACAATTTTTAGCTGAACGGCATTTCACAACTCTATCTGGCAGAATACAACTTAAACTTCCTATTACTAAAACTTACCCTTAAGAAGAAATTACCAAAATAGTTTAACAAATGGTCCATGGACGTTAATGTCAGTCATGCAGGAAATTATCATCTTTAGTTCTCCAGTATTGTGGAAAAATACACTCTCACAAGGATTTCTGAAAAATAAAGAGAACGCACATATAATGTTGTGCGCACCAAGTTCTTCCTGCACCACAAAATTCCAAGCACACTATGCAAGGATAGATACTAAACCATAGGCCAGAAATAGCAGAAAATGCGCACCAAGTTCTTCCTGCACCACAAAATTCCAAGCACACTATGCAAGGATAGATACTAAACCATAGGCCAGAAATAGCAGAAAATGCGCACCAAGTTCTTCCTGCACCACAAAATTCCAAGCACACTATGCAAGGATAGATACTAAACCATAGGCCAGAAATAGCAGAAAATGCATCGTTTGACAAGAATTATCTAATTTGTTACATGATTCAAGATTACGGAATAGCCGCCAGCTAGTTCCAACATGACTGCGGATCTTAGCCAATGAGGCACGAAAACTGCAACAGACCCAAGCACACATTGTGCTCAACACAGATTTGTTCTTACTAAAACGTACGATATTTGCACACAGCACAGAAGTTACCAACCAAATCGAACACAGTTTGAACAGTGCAGTGTACTACCAATGAACCTGATTCAGGATTTGTGCATCCTTGCGCGGCAGCGGCGAACTTACACTGAGCGAGAAATGTAGCAAGGTTCAGGATTTGCCAGAGCTTTACGCAGCATACAAAGACCAGAGAAAAGCTGAATGAAATCATGTTTTGCTGGCCAGAAGTCTCAGTGACTGAATGAACACAAGTTCTCGCTAAAACAATTTCAACTTTGAAACATCTCCTTGAATCCTTATACATGGGATTTTTCTCCAATTGTGACACTTGGAGTAGGACCAAAAAAGTAGTCCCAAGTGGCTATTTGAGCTTCAAGAGCATTTCTGCAGAATCAATAAGGTAAGCTACAGTTCCAGTCAAATCAACGATGGCTATTCTATTTCTATATAGAGAAGGAATTCTAAATAGTAAGAGATACAATTGAAGCCTGAACCAAGGCAAGCAATGCGTAACAGAACAGTAAAATAGCGATAAACGGTAATCATTGAAACTGAAATATACTAGCAAGTAGCAATTCGGTACATACTCAAATCTTTGGTAGGATTTGCAGCTTTTTCCTGTTCTCCTTGATTCACTCAAATCTTGGTAGGATTTGCAGCTTTTCCTGTTCTCCCTTGATTCATACCACTTCTTCAATTCTGGACAGCGCCGAATATGCAAATCCATCAGTTCCTCGAGTTTTCCTATGCTCTGCGGCAAATATTTAATGGCTGGGCATCCGTCGATGGAGAGTTTCTTAAGAGAGGTGAGCCCTCCGAGCCATTCCGGTAGTGCTGTCATGCTCCCGCAATCAGATAAATGCATCGTTTGAAGGGAGGTGAGGTGTTGCATGCTATCCGGAAAATAGTTGAGGTTTTCGCAGCACTCGATCTTGAGTTCACGGAGAGACTTGAGGTCACCCAAGCCTTCTGGAAGTGAAGTCATGTGGTGGCAACGAGAGAAACATAGTGAATGGAGGGAGGATGGGACCCGAATAATGTCTTTTGAGCTGATAGTCAGATTGTAGTTCTTGATACTTAAGCTGTGGAGGGCAGGGAGGTGGTGAGGCAAACTCCAGTCACCTAGAGGCACGTTGCATATTTCGACCACCAGCTCAGTTTTTACTGGAGTAGACGAGCCATCCACACCATGTCCTCCTCCTTTCTTCCCCGACGAAGCAATCACTTGATCGCAATCTGACACCAGCAACCTCCGAGCTCTAGGCAGGTAGGGTCCAAGGCTCAACTTGGGGCATTCGTGAATCACCAATTCATCAATATCGCGGGACATAAACTTGTCACCATCACCGCGGTATGTGGTGTTGAACTCTTCCAGGCTTTCCATATCATCTATGGTAAACTCGGCGAGTCGACCGAATGCTGCTCCGTTAGTGCCACTCAGGTCACCCACATCGACTTTTGTGAGTCTGGGCATCCTTCTGAGAACCACCTCTTGCAGGTTTGGTAATAGACCGAGCGATGGCAGGCTTCTGCACATCGGAAAGTCCTCCATGGTAACCTCTACGAGATTATAATATATGCTGAATGTCCAACAGGCCGGGAAGGATTCGCCCTTGTAACCACGTAGATCAAGGCACCGCAGAATATGTGGTGGCGGCCCGAGGTCTCCTAATAAAGTATAGTCGTCCACAGATCCTTGAGACTTGAGAGCCCTTAGTCCAGCAAAGCTCCAACGTTTTGAGCTTTTGTTTCTTCGTCAATCTTATTCCCTGAACTTCTTGCCTAGACTTCACCTCTTCAAGACAGCGTAAGTTTATCTCGACCTCTACCATTTCCATGCTGTAGCTGCATAAGGTTGCTGCTGTATCCTGCGTGATCAGCGCGAACCACAAGGTGGTAACATTCCAGATTCGGGCAGTTCTCTAACGTTAGACAGTCCAATTCACTCATCCACCTGTGTACTTTCTTCAGTCCAACGCAGTCCGAGAGGTCAAGTGTATGTAGCTTATTGAGGTTAACTGGACTTTCGGGTAGATCAAAAAGAAATATGTTATGAGACAAGTCCAGATGCTTCAGACTGGAAAGCCCATTGATGCATGATCCAATGTACTCGATACTTTCCTCTTCTGACATGTAGTAAAAGATAGGATTGAGGCACATTGATAAGTTCAAATACTGGAGTTTGGCGAGCTTGCCCAAAACACCTTTCAGACTTTGGAGAAGTTGCCGCTGTTCAGCACGATAACAGCAAGGGTGTGACAAGTTCAAATGCTGGAGATTGGTAAGGCCACCAAGAACCGGGATCCATTCAAAGCAAGACCAGAATGATAAATCCAGATATACCAACTTTTTAAGATTCCTGAGTGATTCCGGCAGTTTAGATAGTCCATAGCAGCGTGATAAATTGATACACAACAAATTCACTAGATCCCCAAATGATTCCGGTAGAGTCACCAGTCCAGAGCAGCCAGATAAATTAATATACCCCAAGTGCCTCAATTGACAGATAGAATCTGGTAGCTTCTGTATGGAGCTCTCCTCTAAATTCAAGACACGCAGAAACCTGGCAAAAGAAAAGGAATCATCACTGAGCTCCATCTTGTTACAGCCCACGAAACGTAGCGCCCTTAGCTGGGAAGGCAATATACTGGATAGCTTCAATGGCCTAGCGTCAAAATTCGTGAGCAGTGCACACCGGCAATATTTATTCTGACAAGATGGCCCCATTCTACCATCAAGAACAATCAACTGGTCACCCATAACATACGTTGCGAGTTCATGAACCACATCGTGCATAGTGAATAAGACTGCACCTTTATCGTCCTTTCCACTGGTCTGCAACAAACGCATAAACTGTATTAGAATATACTCGTCGTCGATCCGTGCCTCCACACAGGCTTTAGATTTTTATAGTAGTATTTTATGATTTCAAAAATGTTTATACTAATATTTTAAATTAATTGTTCCTAAAATGCATATAATGAAGAATTTGATAGTAAAATGTCGTTTCAAATATTAATTCTCGTTTTTAATTATTACTCCCTCCAGCGTTAAAGAGAACTTATTTTGGGATATGTGCAATAAAACTTTCTAAAGGTATATGGGATAGCTATCAATATATTTTGAAATTTAGATTAGACATATGAAAATGATATGTTCATAATACTACACGAAGTAATTCTATTATATTTGGAAATATACTATAGTAGGAATTAGTGGACCAGGCATGTGAACATGAAAGAAGATATAATTTTTTGACTTCATGGAGTATATTTTTCTAAAATTTTAACAGCTGAGTTTTATAGATTTTGACTTCATGGTTCCTTAACACTAATAATATGAAATTTTTGGACTTACTAATTTTTATTTAATTCTTAGTTCCACATTAATATATCCATATGCACACCACATTTTCTTGAACTCTTAATAATATATATTGGGACATCATACTCTTATATATTGGAATTTAACTTTACTTCTCATGCATTCATGTATGGGTGTGACAAATTTTTTTATTGGTATTTAATTTAATTTTGTATATCTCCATAAAACATGATAGTTGAGTAAAATCATTTTTTATTTGTATATGTATTAATATCACAATTTTCTGGATTCAACAGACGTATTCGCACCATTATGATCTTGTGTTCAATAGGAGTTATACTATATACATATTGGGCCTTGAGATAATTCACAATTAATATATTCAGAATATTTTTTTATTATTAAATTAGCTAGAAGCAAATTTTAATGACTGTCACCTTGTCTGAGCTGCTCTGAATTTCTTATTTCTTCAATTTGCATGATGGAATTATCAACATCGGAATTTTAGAATAGTAATGATAAATTTCTAAAATATAATTCTCCAGTTTAATTATGCAGGTACATATATTTGGATAAAAAAATTTACATCATAGAATATATTTGCTCGGTGGAAGAAATAGAGGCGCACGGCTGTAGGTAGAGACGATTAGGCTTATGGTTCGGGCGGAGAGGGTGAAGGGGAGGAATGTGGATGGTTGCTGGAGATAATTGACTGAAAATTTAACAAGATAAAACTGCGCACTAGTCAATCCCTACATTTAATGGTTAATTGAATGTATTTCAAGAAGTTGAGGTTTCTTTCTGGCGTAAAAATAACTAGCATTTTATAAAATTTCTCATCAAAGAGTTATTTAGGGTGTCTCTAAATATGCACCTTTGCACCATGGGTCCATCTATTATAATTCACAGACTTGATGAGGGGATGAAGAAGATATCCTACTGAAAACTCAGCATTTGTAATGTCAGTTGATGATGGGATGAAGAAGAGAGGAAAAGTGTTCAGTAGAGTTATTGTATTCCAAAATATATGTTGCAAAATGTATTGGTTGAATCCAGTAACTCACCGAACCTGACTTTGTAGTTTGAAGGAATAATAAGTCCAAAAGCCCCCTAATGTACTCCTCAGCAAGCTGTGTGGTGGACATAATGTCGGATGGCTCAATAAGATCGAGAGCAATCCACAGATGAATCAGGTTATCTTTGACAATATTGTGACCCTTTGGTAAGAGCGCACAATAGGCAAAGCACAACCTCAAATTTGGTCGCATACTTTTGTAGCATAACTTGAAGATGTGAAGTGGATTTTCATCTTCAGAATTATCATTCCGGATAAGCCAGTGTTTCCAGATATCTGTGTGCATCACCTCTGCCCATTCTGTAGCATCCTTCCACCATAGCATGCCGCCAAGTACTTGAGCTGCTAACGGTAGACCGTAGCATTTGCTTGCAATCTGCCGTCCCACCTGCCCCAACTGTTCTTCGTCAGATACTTCAAATCGACTTGTTTGCTTGATTATTTCCCAGCACATGTCATCAGTCAAAGGATTTAGCTTGTATGGATTAACCGTACAAATTTTCCTCGCGATGCCTTCGTTGCATGTGGTTACTATCACAATCACCTGACTGCCCTTCCCGCCTACACTTAACATATCCTTAAGTTGCTTCAACTTATAGGTATTCTTTTCCCATAAGTCATCTAAAACAATGATTACCTTACTGTCATTGAGTTGGTTTTGAAGGCGCTTCTTAGTCATGTCCAAATCCACATCTGAATCATCCACATCTGGATCATCCACATCTGGACCATCCACATCTGCATCATCCACATCTGAATCATCCACATCTGGATCATCCACATCTGCATCATCCACATCTGGATCATCCACATCTGAATCTTCTTCTGATATTTGGAAAATTATAGACGTGCCTATTCTATCCAAGTCAAATCCCGGCGAGACATGGACCCATACCCGAGCAGTGTATTCCTTGAACTGGGTATCGTTGAAGACCATCCGTGCCAAGACTGTGGTGCCTATGCCTCCGAGCCCAAAGATGGGAAGAATGATGGGGCCTTTTGTGGTGTCGCTGGCAGATAGCGCGGCCATTATCCTTTGTTTATCTTCACCCCTTCCGACCATCATTGTTTCTTCAACATCTGATACATGAAACTTTTGCTGGAATAATTTGCTTGGCGGCATAGAATCAAAATCTTGAATAATCTGGACGCCGGTATTTTCTAGCATAGAAGCGAAACGACGCGACTCCTTTAGCATCCTCAGTTCTTGTTTCATCTCCTTCATCTTGTTGGCCATGCGATTCTTCTTCTTCCTCATGGCAAGGCTCCTCGTCATCTGTAAGGAATAATCAATTTTCGCATGCAAAACAAAGATCAAGATGTATGAACACGCACTCTGATGGCTGGCAAGTGGTAATCCGTAATCGAGTGCAGATTTTCAGCACCCAAGCACTACTACTCCTGGTAATTTTGAAATTAAAAAAAGTGCAGTTAAAAGTTTCACAAAATTCTGAAAATATTCTCACAGGTACATGTGGGAATACACTACTGATTTGCAAAATTTGGTAAAACAATATTGTTATTTGTGGCCTGCACAAAAGAACAAGTATGAGGTGACAAAGAAGCAACTATTTGTGTACTCAATTTGCCTTTTTTGCACAGCTCACAGAAATGCATTTTTCTGCACGAATTTTTTTGGTTGCACGTATTATTGCACCATAGACATGCGTACATTTTTTCAGAATTTTTTGAAATGCCAAAATATATCTTTTTGTACCGAGTGTAGCAGAGCTCGGGTAATCAAGTGGAGATACATACCATTCCTGCAACCGGTGTCCCCGTGTCCTGCAACTCATTTACCATGTCGGAGATGCCGTTGGCTGCGTTCCTGACCCGCCTCAGCCACTCCCGCGACGGTTCGTCCCACAAGGAATGCCTCTCGGCGTCCTCCAGCACCGGCTTTATGATCTCCAGCGCCTCCATTATTTCCTGTAGGTCGCCGGTAAAGTACCGACACATCATGGCCGCCTCATATCCGATGGCGGATCTCAGCTTTGTGCATGACCTATGGATGATAGCTTGGGCCATGGCTAGTTGATCTTCTTGCTCCAACGGGATTTGTGCTCAACGAGTTGGAATGGAATGGAATGGTGCACAGGGGCGCAGAGGATGAGCGCGTTAATGTACGATTAGAGAATCCAATGTGTATGGTTTTACGGCAGCTGATACAGCCTCTAACTACTCTCTCTCCTCTTACCGAATCTACACACGTTTGACGTCAATTGACTATTGATAACTATCGACGTGAATAGATAAAGAGAAGAAAGAATAAAATTAGCTTTTTGTGAAGAGTTAGATTCTACAAAAAATAAAGCTTTAGAGTCACCATGTTGCCTTTGTATGTTGATGAATTTTATATCAACTATTCATATAGAATCAACTTAAGAGTTATCATATTGTATGAGTTATCTTTTACGTTGACTCAAGATGACGTGGAGAGATACAAAAGTTAAGGATTAACTCTAGCTTTGTACATGTCTTTAAAGGCTTGGAGGCAACTTTTAAGCTTGTTGGGTCTACTTACAAGAGAGAAGTTAAGGACAGACACTAGAGCAAAAATAATTTTGCTTTTAAGTTAATTTTTTTGTCCAAGGTTAGAGGCCACATGTGAGTCCTAGCTTATAGGCAAGGTGGACTCCAAGAGCATCTCCAATAATCCATGCTAATTATTTTTTAGAGGTTGACACATCATTATTTTAGTGGTGTGGATGAGAGAAAATGATCTCATTTATCGTGTTGCTCATATCAAGGAATAAGAAGCTATCAAAATATTATTTGAGGCTGAGTTGTTTCTTTCGTAAAGCTGAAGTCCAATCATTATTAAGCACACGTGTAATAAATTAGTCTCAGTAACAAGGTGAAAATTCTTATACGTATAATGTTTAGTCTAGTAATATGCTAAGAAATGAGCTATTGGATATACCGTAAACAATGTATCTTCAATAGTCTATGTCAGCCATTTTTTAGAGGGGGTAACATTAGCTTTTTTTATTTATCACGTAGAGCACAGAAAAAAGAAGTTTCTTAAACGAAACATAAAATTATTGCGATAATATTTTCATGATATTTTTATTTCACCAATGTTAATATATATTTTGTATAATAATAATTAAAATTACGAAAAGTTCTAATTTTTGTTCTCTCGACTGTTGGCTAAATATATTTTTTATTCATAAACTCTAAAACTAGATAAACTTGACATTTAACTTTAAAACTGGACAAATGTGGTCCCTCCTTCTACTTAAAGCGGTTTAAACAATAACATAAAAGTGGTTTCGCACACGTGGCAGACTAATCGGCAAAATCAAATCAAAGAAAAAATCAGACAATTCAAAAAATGAAAATATGAAGAAAATCAGAATTTTCTTTCTTAAAATGCAAAATTTTATTCCTAAAAATCAGGATAGGGATACAAAATTTTTAGAAAAGTTGAAGTAAGTTCCGAGAATTTTTGACAAATGGAAATTTTTTAAAAAATTTAGAAAAAGGAAAACAAATCAGAAGTGTTTTATTAGTTGTTATCGCTTGTAGATCTTCATATGATCATCTAGAGAGAAATAGCTATACAAATATTGCCATAGCTGTTGTCTCTAGTAATCCCTTTTTAAAAGAACTTTCCTTGTGGTAGTTAATGCTCATGTCTCTTGTAGCCCCACACACACTAAAGCAAATGTTTACATTTTTAGTGGCACTATTTCAGAAACGCATTTCTAAGTTTTTTCATATATTCTTTGTCGGGGTCCGAAATCGTACATGACTTAGGAAATGATGTTTCTTCAAAGACCAAGAAACCGCTTAATGTGGACACATGCTTACCTTCCATGTATCCGCCATTAAGGATCCAACACCGAACCAACACCGCATACGAACTCCACCTGACCACCTGGTTGCATGTGTTGCTGTTGGTTCAGCTGGCTAGAAACGGGCATCATTTGACAAGTCAGATATAATTTCAAACACCCTATAGAGGCTTAGCATCCATCTACGGCGACAAACCTCAGAATCAATTAGGGGAGCCCGACCCCTATACCCACACTCTAACCCAATTGGCCGAAACACAATCGGTGGGTCACGCGAAGGCTCGGAGAATCCACACTACTACAGATAGCATTTAACGGGACGCCACCTGTACAGACGGCAACAGGGAGCCGTCTGCACAATTCTTAGTACAGACGGTTCCCAACACGAACCGTCTGCACAAATCACGACCAAGGATGGCGAATAAGCGGGACGGCACAGTGCAGACGGCTGCAGTTGGGAAACCGTCTGTACAAATAATGCAGACGGTTCCCAACTGCAGCCGTCTGCACTGTGCACAACAGTCAAGACGGCTCCAAACATGGACCATCTGCACTAATTATACAAACGGTCCCAGTTGGAAGCCGTCTGCACTAACCCATATAGTACAGATGGCCCCCAACCGGTACCGTCTGTACAAATAATACAGACGGTCCCAGTTGGGAGCCGTCTGCACTAACCCATACAGTACAGACGGTCCCAGTTGGGAGCCGTCTGTACTAAACCTCACTCCCTCACTCACTCCCAGCCGAGCTAGCTTCCTGACCTCCGGCATCTCGCGATCGAGCCGCCCGCAAGCGCCGCCGCCACCGGAGCTCGTGCCGCTCGCCGGCGACCTCCCCAAGCCGCCGCCGCCACCCGCCGTCGCCGCCGCTGCTAGGCCAGCCCCCGAATAGCTTCCCCGCCGCCGGCCGTTGCCTCCACGTCGGACCTCGTCGCCGCCTGCCTCGCCCCGCCACCTCCCGGTAAGCCGTCGCCCTCCCAGCTCCCTCCTCCGTCCGCCGCCGCCGCTTGCCGCCGCCGGTGCTCGGCCGAGCTCGGCCGGCCCTCAGGCAACTTAAGCACAAAAAAAAATATGAACAGTGGGAGTATTTATTATTAATTATTAATTTATTTATTTAATAAAAATATTTATTTATAATTTATTTATTTAATAAAAAATTTAAAAATAAAAATATTTTAAATTTATTTATTTATTATTTATACTGAGGAAAAGATCAAAAAGAGTATTTAAATATTTAAATCTTATAAAAATCATAGAAAAATCATTATTAGTCAGAAAAATGCAAATAATATATCAAAATGTTCAGAAAAATAAGATCTACGCAATTATGTCATTTTCATTCGTGTTTGCATTGTAGAAAAAATAAAATTGACTAAAAACTCAAATTAGGGTTTCCGGAACCGCCGGAGAAATTAGGATCGCGATATTTTGAGCGTCCGGACTCCGATGAAATTGATTCTATTTGCATTAGTCCTTATTTTATGTCATCTATTCCATGACATGCATTTCATCTCATGCCGATGTTCCGCATTTTGATATTTATGTTTATACCCTTAAACTCTTAAAGTGCAGTACGATTTCTAGATAAGCTCCTTTTTCCCGATGAGAAGCTAGGTCGGTTTCTTTTATTAGGTCAATCTAACACTAATTTCCTTGTTGTGCAGCGCGTGTAGCTTGATGGATCGGGTGTGGATGTACGGTTCTCGTACGAACCAAGCGTACCTTGACGGTGTGACGAATTTTCTGAGAGTTGCCGAGGAGGATAGGTTGAAGAAGGGTGTTGAATATATATATTGTCCTTGTTGCGATTGTAGAAATGAGAGATCATTTCTCGGACACAACTCAGCCCTACAGATCCAAGCGCACTTGATTATTAGGGGCTTCAAACCGACTACGCGTGTTGGACCAAACATGGTGAAGAGCAGAACATGTTACACGAAGACGTTGGCATCGTCGAAGAACCCGAAGTCAACGAAAGGAGAGAACATGGCGACGAAGTAGGTGCAGACGATGATTGTGGCCGCCATGAGGAAGTAGGTGCAGACGATGACTGTGGTGGCGCAGAGGATGATGATAGGTTAGATCAGATGCTGCGCGATGCTGACGTGAACTTTAATACTGAGAGAGACTTACACAAGTTCATGTACTTGATTGAGGACTCAGAAAAACCTTTGTTTCCGGGTTGCAAGCCAAAATACACAAAGCTGTCATCCGTGCTCGAGCTGCTCCAACTGAAAGCCAGCTATGGTTGGTCAGACAAGAGTTTCACGGCGCTCCTAGGTCTCCTCTCCGAGATGCTTTCGGATGGTAACGAGCTGCCCAAAAACACGTACCGAGCAAAGCAGGTGGTTTGTCCCCTAGGGATGGAGGTAGAAAGGATACATGCATGTCGGAACGACTGTATCTTGTACCGTAATGAATTATCGAACTTGCGTTCATGTCCAGTGTGCAAAGCATCTCGTTACAACCGTAAGAGTCAACCAGACGACGGCGAGTCTTTCATCGAGCCGAAGAAAGGAATTCCCGCTAAGGTGGTGTGGTACCTGCCCGTAATTCCGCGTCTGAAGCGTTTGTTTGCGAACCCAAAAGAGGCCAAATTGTTGTGCTGGCACTCGGAGGACCGTAAGAAAGATGGAAAGCTAAGACACCCTGCCGATTCCGCGCAGTGGAGAAACATCGACATGATCTTCGAAAACTTCGGTGCGGAGCCGAGGAATATAAGGTTCGCGTTGAGCACGGACGGAATGAATCCTTTTGGCAACATGAGCAGCCGGCACAGCACTTGGCTAGTTGTTCTTAGTATGTACAACCTACCACCTTGGCTGTGTATGAAGCGGAAGTACATCATGATGTCACTGCTTATCCAAGGGCCAAAGCAACTTGGGAATGATATTGACGTCTACCTAAGACCTTTGGTGGAAGATCTGAAAACACTGTGGAACGAAGGGGTGCAGGTATGGGATGCGTACAAACAAGAGAACTTCACCCTACACGCCATGTTGTTCTGCACGGTCAATGATTTGCCTGCCCTACGCAACCTTTCGGGCTAGAGTAAAGAGCCAGGCAAGGCTTGCCCTCAATGCTTGGATGGTACCGCGAGTAGGTGGCTGGCCCACTCCCGTAAGACAGTGTTCATGCGCCACCGTAGGTTCCTTAAGAGGAATCACCCGTACCACAATATGAAGGACCAATTTGACGGGACGAGGGAGAGAGCTTTATGTCCAAGGCATTACAGCGGGCAAGAGGTGTACAATATGGTTAAGGATATCGATGTTGTCCTTGGAAAGAGTGGTAAAAAAGCGAAGGCCAGCGGCATGTGGAAGAAGAAATCAATATTTTGGGAGTTATCCTACTGGCAGCACCTTGAAGTTCGCCACTGCATCGACGTTATGCACGTAGAGAAGAACGTGTGTGACAGCCTGATTGGTCTCTTACTTAATATTCCAGGGAAGACGAAGGACGGCCTCAACGCACGGCTCGACTTAGTAGACTTGAAGATCAGGCCCGAGTTGGCACCTGAGCCCTCCCAACAAGGCAGAACAAGGCTTCCTCCGGCCTGCTATAACCTGAAAAAGGCCGAGAGGACCGAACTATGCCGGTGCTTGCAAGGTGTGAAAGTTCCGTCCGGTTACTCCGCCAACATCTCGAAACTTGTTTCGATGGAAGATCTAAAATTGGTCGGCATGAAGTCCCACGATTGCCATGTGTTGATGACACAGATGCTTCCTGTTGCAATCCGAAATATCCAGCCGAGCTATCTCTGAGACACAATCATTAGGCTGTGTTACTTCTTCAACACAATCTCTCAGAAGGTCATCGATCCCGAAGCACTAGATGTGTTGTAGGCCGATCTGGTGAAGACATTATGTCATCTTGAGACGTACTTTCCTCTGTTGTTTTTTGATATCATGGTCCATGTTACCGTCCACCTCGTGAGAGAGATAAAGATCTGTGGACCGGTATTTCTACGCCAAATGTACCCGTTTGAGCGGTACATGGGAATTCTCAAGCAGTACGTACGAAATAGATCTCGTCCAGAGGGCAGCATCGTCGAAGGTTACACAACCGAAGAGGTGGTCAAGTTCTGTGTCGATTACATGGACCAGCTCAAACAGATAGGTGTGCCTATTTCTCGCCACGAGGGGAGACTGGATGGCAAAGGGACCATAGGAAGGAAAACACTCATCCCTGACTACGCGTTGTTATCTCAAGCCCATTTCGCAGTCTTGCAACACATGACTGAAGTAGCCCCGTATATCAACATGCATAAGGACGAGCTGCGCAGAGAGAATCCAGGCCGTACGGAGGCTTGGCTTACCAGACAGCACAACCACAGCTTCAACAACTGGTTGCGGGTTCGAAGTGCTAATAGTACAACAGAGGAGAATATTGGCTGGTTGGCCAGATGACCAAGTCACACAATCCTGAAATTTGAAGCCTACGACATAAATGGGTACACCTTTTATACCAGAGCACAGGATACGAAGAGCACGGTACAAAACAGCGGTGTCCGCATAGATGCCTTCCAGGACAAACGTGGGGGTGTGTGCGTACTACGGGTACATTGAGGAGATCTGGGAACTCGACTATGTACGTTTCAAGATCCCCCTCTTCCGGTGCCGTTGGGTCGCACTCTCAAGTGTTAAGGTCGACAAGTACGGCATGACTACAGTGGACCTCGAACGTGCCGCATACAAAGACGAACCATTCGTACTCGCTAGACAAGCTACTCAGGTCTTTTATGTCCAAGACCCGGCAAATCAGAAACTTCACGTAGTTCTTCAGGGGAAAAGAAGGATTGTCAGAGTTGAGAATGTCGTGGACGAGGAAGAGTACAATCAATTTGATGAGTACCCTCTTGGAGACGGCACCGCGCTCAACGAAGAACAACTACCATTCGGGGCCACCTGCTATCTGCGCGTCGATCATCAAGAAGGGCTGGTTGTTAAAGGAGATTAGGTTGTTTTGTGTGATGTAACCCGCTTGTTACATATTTACCTTCACGGTTCATAAATTGTAGTGTACAGTAACCCCAAAATAGTTGTACCATAAAATTGTACATATGAAAATATGAATTTATAAAAAAATTCAACTCGTTTGGAGTTCATATGAAGTTTCTATGAATTTTACAAGTTTAAAGCATTTTTTGCATTCAATTTTATGAGTTCCCAATGAATCAGTAATGTCTATTTTCATTAATTTACATAAAATATGGTTCACATTGTTTAAAAAATGCCATTAAATGCAACATGAAATAAAAAAAGGTAAAAAAAGAAAAAATGCCTGCCTACCACTGGGGTTTTGGTTTCCAAAGCCTGCACCCAAATCAAGCCCATCACAGGCGACATGGGCATAGGCCCGTACTGCCCAGCGGCCCCAGTGGCCAGGCCCATAGGGCGGAAGATCTGCCGAATATGCTTGGGTGAGAGAAGATCGTGCTACCCCTCTCACCGATCGGTATATAAACCGGTCGAACCCTTCGTCAACTAGCGAGGTGGGACTAAAAGTCCCACCCCGCGTCGGCTCTGCACGTTATTAGTGCGGACGGCTCCATATGGAGAACCGTCTGCACTATTAGTACAGACAGCTCCATATTGAGACCTGTCTGCACTAACGTTAGTGCGGACGGCTCCATATGGAGAACCGTCTGCACTAATGTTGCAGGGTCCCGCCTGCAACATTAGTACAGACGGCTCCATATTGAGAACCGTCTGCACTAACGTTAGTGCGGACGGCTCCATATGGAGAACCGTCTGCACTATTATTCCCGACGGTTCTGTATTGCGGACCGTCTGGACTACCTTCTCTAATAAATCCCCTCTTTCCAATCCCGCGCCGCCAGTTCAATTTTCGCTAAGTCCCTAACCCTAGTCTTCCCCGAGCTCCCCGCCGCCACAGCCGCACATCGCCGTCGCTAGTGCCGCCCGCAAGCCGTTCCCGCTCCTCCGCCACCGCCGCCGCTGCCACGACGCCGGCCCCGACGAGCTCCGCCGCCCCCGAGCTCCCGCCCCCGAGCCGCTGTCCCCGAGCTCCCCGCGGCCTCCGAGCTCCCCGCCGCCCCCGAGCTCCCCGCCGCCCCCGATCTCCCCGCCGCAGACGAGCTCCCCGCCGCCTCCGAGTAGCAGATCTTTCTTGGTAGGAACTGAACTTCCTCTGAAACGACAGTTTGGGGGTGTAGATTGAACATATCCGAGGAATTTGAAGTAATAGTAGTACTAGATCAGTAGAGTTCTAAACTTCTAATCGATCAGCTAGCTTCCATGGCAAGAGTAGCAGCAACAATGGGCTATGGCGTTTGGAAGAATACTTTTGTGGATTTATCTGTAATCATGATCTGAATCCAATCCATGTGGGATGGCAGCTAGAGATTGGGTTTTGGAGTTGACAGTGTATAGATGACAAGAACATGTTTACTTAGATAGTTTGGATTATCACTTACATATATTTGGCTACATGCATTAGCTAGTTGATAATTTTATGTTTGTAGAAAGTGTTGAAATGTCCAGTGTATAAGGTTTATTTTGATTAGTCAAGTTGGTAGTGTTAAATTGCTTCTAAGTTCTATGTGTTCAGTTTGGACTAATTGTAATATACTTGATTCTACTTTGTCAAAGGCTGAGTACTTTTTTTATTCATACGATGTTCTCTACATTTCTCGAAATGTTCTCACGATAGCTCTATAGAAGATTGTTTGGACCATTGACCATTGACCATGTATTCTTGACCTAGCTAGCTAGCTTAGTAACGAGGTACGCTCCATATGTGTTGAAAGGTCAAAATCTCAGCCTAATTGGTTAAATAGTACTTAATACGATGCAACAAATAATTCGTTAAATAGTACTTAATACGATGCAACAAACGTAATCGATAAGCCAAAAGGATAGAGTATGTATATTAGTGCTCCCACTAATTATAAAGAAAACAAGGTTTTCATCTTGTGAGCAATAAATGGTACATCAAACCATAAGGTTTATATGTCTTCTACTGATTTTATAATATCTTTCTTTTTTTGAATCGTGTTCAAAAGGCTTGTTAGTAACCTTTCTTTTGGAATTTTTCGTTCATTTTCTTTTCAAATCACATCGATCTATTGGTGCACCATGAATTTGCGGATTCTGTTTTGTTTTGTAGGTTTACAAAGGATTCTAACTGAAATAGCATAAAGGAATATATCCATGCTCAGCTGACATGGCATATGGATTTTTCTTAACGGTTCTTTTGTTTTATTGACTCCAACCTCTTGCAAAGACTTTTATGTTCATCATATGATGGAGTAATCAACATATTTTGGCACAACACGTTGTATTTTCGATAATTCAAGAAGTGTGTCATTGTAATCCTCTGATTTATGCGAATTAAAGAGGTCTTGATTTGCCAAAGTTGTACATATGTATCTCTTTCTGAAATTTATAGTGCCATGTCTTTGCCACTTGCATTGGTTATTTACAAAAGCTATATCTGAGCACATGGGATGAGGGTTGGGGTGGGCCTACGATCGAGAGAATGGAGAAGATATGGAGGGAAGATATAGTAAACAGTTCGTCGTGGCTCCGTCGTAAGCGTCAGTCTAAGTCATCGGAGAGTGAAGCAAAGTCGGAGGCAAAGACATATATAACTCATGTAGCCCTCATGTATAAAAGAGTTCAGGAAGATATTTATGATGAGATTACGAACATTAGCACTATTTACGAAGTTGTTGTACATATGTATCTCATTGTTGTTTAATTCACAAAGTATGTGTCTGTATATGAAAATGTCTACAATCTAGTCGTGTACTGCATATCTGAATTTTTCATCTTTTGAAGATGGCGTCCGGAGGAGATGAACGTGAACAGCCAGTGGCCTCTTCTCCCCGACAAGACGAGCCGCACGTGCCTCCTCAACCGGCTCAACTGATGCCCTCCCAACCTGCAGAAGCCTCGTCTCGTGAGCAAACCGAAGAATCGGGTGGGCAGAAGCGAAAGCGAGGTGGCCGAGGCAAAAATAAAATGCCCACGGGTCACTACACGATAACTCAAGTCAGTGCTGAGGGTGTGCCCATATTGCCTCAGCAGGCTCAGGCGGCATTCCGTAGAGCGTGCGCGTCACTGGCGAGGGAAAAGATCCCGATAACGTACGCCAGCTGGCCGTCAGTGCCGGATAACGAGAAAGAGTTCCTGTGGAACACCATCCAAGGACAGTTCGACTTCCCGGAAGGTACCGAGCAGGCCGTGGAAAGACAGGCAAAAGCGAAGATGGGCAAGGCGTGGAAGACCTTCAAGAGCGAGCTGTACAACACGTACGTGAAGAACGATCTTATGCCCTACAGGCAGGACCCGAACACTTACGGGTACCTGGAGGATCAATGGGCGGAATTTGTGGAGAGGTGCACGTCGGAGGAATTCGTGCAGCGGAGTCAAGCAAACAGGGCGCGCCAGGCATGCAACGTTCACCCCCACAGGCTCGGAAGCGGTGGGTATGCGCGCAAAGAGTTGGAATGGAGAACAGAGGATGAGCGGGCGTCTCAGGAGAGTCGCGACACGCCGTTCTCCCAGATCCCAGAGAGGCGTGCCCGGAACTGGTATCGCGCGAGGGCCAACATCTCGGCTGATGGCACCGTCGCCTTCAACAAGCCCGAAACCGTCCAGGTGGTTGAAAACATTATGCGACTGTCAGAACAAGCCGCTCAAGGAACTTTCCAAGCAGCCAGGGAAAAGGACATACTAACCTCGGCTCTGGGAAACAAAGAGCACCCGGGTCGAATGCGTGGCCTGGGGGTGACGGTTCCATGGAAGCTGGGATTCCCCGACGATGCGGGACAGTACAGGAGTCGGAGGAGAACAAAAGCAGAGCGCGAGGCAGCCGAGCGTGAACGGATGAAGAAAGAGCTGATGGACGAAATATATGCAGGCCTAGAACAGAGGATCGATGCAAGGGTCGAAGAACGGGTACGGCAGATAAGGCAGGAGGATGCAGCCGCCGGGGCCGAACGCAGCCCCGCAGGCTCATCCCCACATGGTCGGCGCCGGAGTAGCTGCGCATCCATGGAAAACGAGAATGCCGAAGACGTCCTTGAACAATCCCCACCGCAGCACGTTCGAGATGACGACCGCGCCGACGACTTACCTAATTTCGACCCTATTCCGCCTGAAGACGTCAATGAAAGATTCCCTCTCGACGACATAGCGGTGGCAACCAAGTGCAAGCTCCTTGTGCCCAACTGTTTTGGCCCCGCTGACATGCTTGAGGCTGGCCAGGGGTTAGTATTTCCACCTTCAGAAAGCACGATGACGGTGCACGGAGTTCCGCTAGCGGCGGATAACGCTAAGGTGGCAGTGGACATGGTGCATGCGAATTGCAGATCCTTCAGACTTCCTGTACCGCTGGAGGACGACGTCACGACACTGGGGCAGGCCCTCCACACGTTCATCCAGTGGCCGAAGAAGTACATTTCCCTGGTTGCCCCTCCACCTCCTCCACGGCCACTGTCTCCGGTGCATTACGGTAAAGATTTCTCACTCCGTCCTCCTCCACCGAAGGTGAAATCCGCTTCAGCACAATCTCAGCAATCTAGCAGATCTAGCCAACAGGCTGCCAAAACAACTCCTCAAGCTCAGCGTAGGGCCACCAGAAATAGCACAAAGTCGGCCAAGGGCAAAGAGGTAGACGAAGAACCCGAGATAAGAAAATACACGGAACGGTAGCCGCTAGTGACACGGGCGGCGTTAGAACAACTTGGTTGGGTAGCTCAGATTTTGCACGAATTTTACATGAAGAGGTCCAACGAGGAGACAGAGCTTCCTCAAAATATCTGCGCCGCGTACAAGCGGCAACATTTCCTTTATCCAGGTGGAACCTTTACCATCGAGTTCTCGGATTTATCCGACCTCTACCGTCATGACGCCCTCGATGTCAGCCTATTAAGATGCTGGACACTGTAAGTGTTCTCAATCACTGTTTAAGCTAAATGAATTGCCTAACTTATTGATACGCTCTTTCAATGACATTACTTTTATGTGCAGACATATGATTCAAGAGGCTAGGACAGAGAACCCTAATATCGGATTCCTCGATCCACAAGTGGTCATATGTACAATGGTCCAATTCCAGCCGAACGAGGTCGAGGATTACATTTCGGACGTCATGCTCCTTCTCTGTACTAAGCGCGTCATTCTTCTACCGTACAACTATAACTTCCATTGGATGCTCGTCTGCCTCGAGCCAGAACGTCTACATGCCACGTACTTTGACTCTAGGGACTACCCACCAGAGAAGTACGCAGATTTGACGACGGTGCTCAACGGGGCGTTCAAGAAATATGTTGCCAAGGGGGGGTTGTGAAAACAACAAAAACTGAACCTACCCACCGATTTGATTTCCCGGTAATAATTCCTCCCTCGCCCAAGAATAATCACCTCGCACGTTCTAATATGTATTCGGTAAAACTAAATTACCCTGCACGTAACCATGATTTCTACAGTGCCACAAACAGCCGGTGGGTAGCAATCTCTGTGCATACTATGTGGCGACATATATGATGCAGATCGTTGGCTCTAGTCCGGTAGATGAGGAGGTTAGTGTCATTACACTATATGTAGTTCCATTTTTCATTGTTCGAACGTCGTGCCTAACCTAGCTATTTAATTTCCTTGTGCAGACTTTTAAGTTCCCTATAGATCAGCTCGACACTGAGGGCGTCCGGATTGTTCAAAAATAGTTAATAGCTTTCATATTTACAGAGGTGTTGAAGGAGACCGGAGAGTTCCATTGTCCTCAAATTGCTCCTCCTCAATGACTTGAGAGTTTTTTTCCCTAACAATGCATGTAAATGACTTTGTGGTTGTTGAAAATGATCTTTTAAGTTTGCTTCTGAATGTTATGTCTAAGATCAGTGAGTACATTGTGTGTCTGTGTATGCTATGCCTGTGATTGATCACTTTGTTTCTAGCGTTTTCACTGCCACACGGCATCGTTACCCTGCCGCACGGCTGTTGCGACAGTGGAAACGGTAGTTTCCGCTGCCGCGGCAGCAAGCGGCAGCAACGTCGCCCTGCCGCACTGCTGCCGCGGCAGCAGAAACCTCTGTTTTCGCTGCCGTGGCAGCAGGCGGTAGCACTGTCGCCCTGCCGCACTGCTGCCGCGGCAGCGGAATCAGTCATTTCCGCTGCCGAGGCAGCAGGCGGCCGCAACGTCGCCTTGCCGCACGGCTGCCGCGGAAGTTGAAACGTCCGTTTCAGCTGCCGTGGCAGCAGGCGGCACTACCGTAGCCCTGCAGCACTGCTGCCGCGGCAGCGGAATCAGTCCGCTGCCGCGGCAGGAGGCGGCAGCATGCCGCCTTGCCGCACGGCTGCCGCGGTAGCCGAAACGTCTGTTTCAGCTGCCGTGGCAGCAGGCGGCACTACCGTAGCCCTGCAGCACTGCTGCCGTGGCAGCGGAATCAGCCATTTCCGCTGCCGCGACAGCAGGCGGCAGCATGGCGCCTTGCCGCACTGCTACCGCGGCAGCAGAAACGGTTTCCTAACACAGCATTTATGCAGACGGTTCCAGGGGTAGAACCGTCTGTACAAATAATTTATGCAGACGGTTCTGAAAACGGAACCGTCTGTACAAATGCTTTTGAAGTACTGCTCAATCCATTTGTGCAGACGGTTTTGTGGTTGGGAGCCGTCTGTACAAATGATTCGGAGGCACTATACCAGAGAGTAGTACAGACGGCTCGTGTGTGGAGCCGTTTGTACTAAGTGTTTGTACAGACGGTTCAATAACCGTCTGGACAAAGTTCATTTGTGCTGACTGTTTCGTCCAGACGGTTCGGAAAACCGTCCCGCCCGGTGTTTCTGAACCGTCTGGACAAATGATTTCTGTAGTAGTTCCACACCCTACCTAGCCGACAATTGTATCTTAGCTAGTGGGTCACTCAACTAACTGATCACAAGATTTGCAACTAAAGACCAATGCTACTCCTCTACTATCACCCTGTACACTTCAAACATTCATGCACTGTGTACGAAGCAACGTGGGGAACAACTTGATAAACATTACACAAACTCTAAAGAGAGGATTTACCAGATAATTAAACACGCCCCTTACACATGGGCAATTAAATAGATTACAATCAAAAGACCCGTAGGTCACAAGTACCGAACAAGATAAACAACAGAAGAATAAACAAAAATTTAACTCGATGGTCCTTAAGACCATCATCTACCATGAATTACCCACAAGATCTTCTAGTTGACGAGGTAATTAAAGCAAGCAGGAATATGCGATACTCATTGACACCAAGCTAACATGCGGGAATTGAATTCCTTGTGAGTACTTTTGTATTCGCAAGATGCTAACTTATTCCAAATTTACTTAAAACGGCATGGAATGCTAAATTACTTCATGGATATTCCATAACAGGTTAATCATGACATGGCATGACATCAATAGAAGCATGACATTAAACATGAGTAATACCAACTAAGCATTCATAATACAACAAATATCCATGGTATGAAGAACAATAGCATTAGCATAAATAGATTCACAATTTCAAGCTTAATAGGAGCAACACATGCATTCAATTAACCAGGAAAAATTCTTTAGATCATACAAACCTTGTTCAGATCTAATCTCACACATTAGACTATACGAACCAAGTTCAATTCTACATCAACATGTTAAATGACGAACTCAAGGTAAGACCCAACGGGTCAACATCGACCAGTTCAATTTTCAATCAAAGATATATTGGTCGCTCGACAATCCCACATATTCTCTCAAGTCCCTCACATGGGGGTAGCTAGTCCCCATTGAGCGGTACCAACCAGACGACATTTGTGGTCCTCTCATGACCAACTATCTCGTGGCTTATCAAGGAGCATCAAATGTGGATCACCACTGTAACCTCCAATTTAATACTCCATATCGGGTTCGAGCAACCCCAACAGTATTATATCCTGTCCACACAATCATGCTCCCACGTCTTCTCTCACTCAATAAGGGGTTTCAGTTGAATTAACAACGGTTAAATAGTTGAACAACCCTAACCAACAATCAGACAAACAAATGCAATAATTAACACCCATCCAGGTAATAAAGCAATTGGAATTCAACAAGCAGCATTGCTTGCCTAGGGCTTGGTGAAGATGCGCAAAAGCTAAATCCAAGCACGAGAGAATTCGAAACGCCACGAAGATGCAAATGACATCTAGAAGAGAAAGGAACCACTAAGATGCTATGATGAACATGATAAAGAAGCATGATATGTAGCTACAAGGAACCAAGATGAAGTTACCTAAGCATAGTATGATTGCTTTCACAATTTTGGTTTAGTTGAACTGGTGTTAGCTCGTTATTGTGGATGAACACTAAAAAGGGGTGCATGCATGATGTGTGATATACAACTAAGTAAGAAAAAGATGACTCTACCATTAAAGGAATATATTCATTTAACTCATGCATCATACTCGAATTTTAGATTGAAACGGTGACAGTATGCATGTGGCGCATACAACATTCTCAAAATATAAGGTATGGTTCTATGGATTAAAATAAGGTCCATTGCTGTTGAAGTGGAATTTAGGATTTAAAGTGCCCTATGGAGATGACATGATGATTCACATATTAAGGTGTCATAGTTAATAAAATGCCTCGATGAGCTTTTAGAAAATGCGAATAGTAACTTCTATATCAAGTTCATACGTTAATTCTCACATGTATAGCCATATCCCTTAATTGAAGTTGCATGTGCTTACATAAATAAATTCGGGCAGCAAGATTGTATTGACCATAATGCACAAATGGCTCATCGGATTCAGTAAACAAGTACTCGAATCGAAGCTAATAACAGTGGTTACGATTTGTCTTTTGTGACCAATGCTGAAAAGTGACATAAGGTCACCGAAACGGTGTCGAACAGATTCAGCCCTAACTGCACCTATACTCGAAAAATCTGAAATTGCACCGTTCACCTCATACATTGCGTTATCAGGACATACAATGCATATAAGAGTAGTGAGGAGGGAGGGGGAAGATTTATCCCTACTGTGTGTACAAGATAAAATTGACGGTAACGACAAGGGTTGAAGACCAACTCCAGCATGGCTCCACTCCCGTCCTCAAGCAATCTCCTCCTTCCTCTTCAGCTTGGAGCAGCACCGCCTTCTCATGTTCTCATTCTCTCCTCCATCTTCACCTTCCCCTCTTCCATCCATTCATCCCAGGGCGGCGGTCATGATAGGGGAGACACAATAGCGGCTCGTTGTGGTGGTAGGGGACGCTGGGCACCAGCAGGGAAGGAGACGGCAAGAAAGGTGGTACAGCAGCGCTCCCGTGGCAGCATGCGGCAGTGGCGAGGTGAAAGGGTGTGAAGCGGTGGCACAGCTGGCTAGAGGCGGTGGCCTGCCACAGCGACAGCAGCAGCCTGCCGCGGGTGGTGCTGTACGGCGAGGGCGGCGGTAGTAGGGCCCAATGGGCTAGTGGCGTGCAACACGAGGAGGGGGAGGCGCGATGGGGATGACTCGGTGGGGAGGAGGCCGTGTGAGGCAGCGCGGTGGCGGAGGCTCGTTGGCGGTGAGGTGGAGGCACTCGCAGGCGGCAGCATGAGGGCTGGTGGCGGAGGGCGTCAGTGTAGCGGACAGGGAGCCCGGGTAGGAGGGCGGCACAGTCCAGGTGGCTCAGGGGCAAGCGTGCATGGGGGCTGGGCAGCGGAGCGCGGTAGGGGGGGTTGCGGGGAGAGAGAGAGATGGAGCGGCGGGAGATCGATGGCCGGCCATCGGTGATGAGGGCGGCGGCTGTCCTAGGAGGCGGCGGCGGCGGCGCCATCCAAGGCATGCGGTGTGAACAGGGGCTAGGGAGGCAATTGCACCCTGGCCCCCCTATATATTTATTTATTATTATTTATTTTATTTTAACTTGTTTTATTCCTGTTGTTGTGCTTCGATTAATCTCGGCCGTTGAAAGCTGATACATCCTAACTGATGCATTCGACGCTTGAACCGCATGAGTTAATAGTCGATCTCAACAGCTTTGACGACACGAACATGACTGCGGGGTCTGATCGCCCATGCGATGCTCCGATTTGAAATTTATTTTTTCTTTCCTTTGTAGTCATGTTCGGATTAATAAGGGTTCAACTATACAAATTAATTCTAAAATATTTGAAAGTTTTTGTAGCATTTCTTGGGATGCTTGAAACCTAGAAGATTTGTTAGCATGGAATTGAGGTTAGTTTGATTTTAAGAATTCTAATTCAAGTTGATTCGGGTTGAAATTTTAGGGTTTAGAGTTAAATCATGTTTAGAAAACCAATATGCATGCATGGGATGATGGAAAACTAGGGTTTCAAATCTTCAATTTTAGGAAAGCCTGTTACATTCCTATTCCTACAAACATTGTACTAGGTAAAGCCTGTTACATTCCTATTCCTACAGACATTGTACTTTAAAAAAAGGTTACAGCTTCTTTCAAAAATAGACAGCGTCTTAGCATAACACGGTATTCAACATGCATTTATGACCGTTATGTTCTACAAATATGTTTATAAAAGATATAAAATTGATATACGGTTTTTTTTGGGGTAAATCGAATGATATAATTTTTAACTAACCAGTCAAATAAATGTTAAATGTTATTAATTGAAATAGGGGTGTTTAATTGTATGTATTCTAAAACGTTATTCGTACAGAGGTAGTGATAATTAAGAAATTTTATCCAACTGTACAGGCTCGCAGGTTGATAACTAATTAAGATAAATAGAAAAGGGGTTTTGTTAATAGCGTAATTGGCTATGATTTATTCAGTTAGCCAAATTAATTTAATTGCTGGTAGTTGAGATAATTGACTGACAAGCTGTTTGGAATTAGTGTTAAATCTCAATGTAGGCTTGACGATTCCAGTGCAGCGAGTAGCCCGTAGCGTTCCCGAGTGGAATCGTTCGCTGCCGAGTTGTTTGGCGCGCCGAGTAGCCCGAGCCGAGTTCCTTCTGGCGTGTCCGAGTTCCAATTGCCGAGTTACGCGTCTGGGTTGCGGTGTGGCCGAGTGCGCATCCATTGTGGCGTTGCCGAGTGGGCCAACGCATCAAGTTGTCTATGTTGGAGTCTTTTCTGGTGCTAGAAGCCCTAACTTGGAACGCAAGGAACGGAGATTGATGGCGGTGAGCAAACTATTTGGAAAGATATTCGGTTTGTATGGAAATACAATTGTGCAAGATAGAGTCCTGATCATGGTAGTCAAGCTAATCAGAGAGAAAGGAAAGTTACATGTACGTATTCAGTTAGGATCAGGAGTCCCGTTCTTCGACGGAAAGACCAGCCGCCCTATATAAATATGTGAAGGGTGATGGCTGATGGACACACAATCGATACATCAAAACCAATCTATTACTTTTAGCTTATGTTTTTCTTAGCGTTGATCTTTGCCGTTTTGCGTCGAAAAGCGGTCGGTTCTCCTTCACGAAAGCAAGGAGATCTTTGTTGCTGTGCTCAGAAAGCAATTGTCCATCGTACATGAAAGTACGATAGTTATCCACCCTTTGTTGCTTTGCTCAGAAAGCAATCGTTATCTAGGTGTCGCGCGGATCGATTTCGCGTGCGAACACAATTGGCGACTCCGCTGGGGATATAGAGGAAAAGAGCTACACGATGAACACCGACTCCAAGGACGGAAGCATCGTCAACCCTGACAACATCATCGCCATCATGCTCGACAATCTATCGAAGATGAGCAACGAGAAATTGAGCGACAGCTTGAAGAATGACAAGCGGAGAGGCTTCGGCAAAAGTTGGCCGGTTACCAGAAAACGAGAAACGGTGTCATCAAAAAGGTAATCACGCCGAATCTTTCTTCTGCGCTCAACACTGAGGTAAGTAAACCGACTTGTTCTGAGGATATTGCTCATCTAATTGACATGTCGGTAGCTAGCAAATATGCCTCTGATATGAACACCACGGCCCGGACACTCGCCCAAGCAGTGGCTATCGGTTTGATGATTTTAAAGAGCAGCTCACTAAAGATCTAGAGAGTGGTCTACAGCGTCAGGTTCGGTCGGTAGCTTTGCAAATCAAAGATGAACATCAGGATAAGCGACCAATGTTTCTTGGTACTAATAGATCTAATTGCCTAGTAAATGCTACTCCTATAATCACTGCATCTACTGTTCCGACTTCGGTTTCCCAGGGTCTTACCAATGACGACCGAAGTCTTAGTTTTAGTGCTAACGTGCCACAGCCACATTATCAGACGGTGGCATATAACATGCCATCTTTGCCACCTCTCGATACCGGGGTTCCTCACGGGCCGGTACTAGATTCGTATTTCAATGTATCTCCGCAGCAAGCCCAACCTTTGTTGCCGGAGCCAACTTCGCATGCCCACGTCCCACCAGCACCACCAGCCAATACAAACTTTAAAGACCAACTCGCTGGCATACTTAGAGAATTCGGTTTAGGACCTAAGGGTAGAGCACGTGCTTATCAAAAGCCGTATCCTGATTGTTTCGACTTAACGCCATATCCCGTAGGTTTAGAGTTCCAGACTTCGTCAAATATACAGGGGAGGATGGTAGGTCTACTTTTGAGCACATAGGACAATTTTGGCACAGTGCAGTGAAGTCGGCATGTTAGACATTACAGAGTGAAGTTTATTTCCTCTGTCATTGTTAGCTTTCTCATGGTTTACGTTGCTTGCTCCCAACTCTATTTCCACGTGGGCACAATTGGAGCAGAAATTCAACGAGTACTTTTTAGCGGTGAAACCGAACTCAGACTTTCGGATCTGACAATGATTAAACAGAAATACAATGAGCTGGTTTATGATTACATTAGGAGGTTTAGAGAAGTCAAAACCGGTGTTTCAGCTTAACCATACCCGAAAAAGATCTAGCTGTCCTGGCTTTTTTCAGGCTTGCTTGCTCATATTAGAAATAGGCTAGAAGGACAAGAGTTTTCAGATGTTAATCAAGTTTTGCAAAAGGCTTTGACACATGAGAACCGTGCTAAGGAAATCAAACAGTATAGCCGGTTTGTAGATAATAAGAACGAAGAACAAGGAAAAGCCTGCGGTTAATATCATAGCATGCGACAACGACTCGGCTAGTGAGGACAACGTCGATATATGCATAGCCGAGTGGGTTCAAGGTCCAAGTCGAAACCTTTCACATGTTCTGCTCTGAAACCTACACCTGCTAAGAGAGAGGAAATGAGGTATATTTTTGATATCAGCAAGTGTGATAATATTTTGATATGCTCTTGCAAGGAAATCTGATCAGAGTAAAAGAAGGACATGTGTTTTCCATCGGCAGAAGACTTGGGCAGAAGAGCTTATTGTAAGTGGCATAATTCATTTTCTCATGCTACTAATGACTGTAACGTGTTTCGTCGACAGGTGCAATCGGCCATTAATGACGGATGATTGACATTTGCTCAGAGCACCAAGATGAAACTTGATAGCGATCCTTTTCCTGTCAACGTGGTCAACTGGAGAAGAAGAAGGTGTTAATTCGGTCAGATCAAGCCGAATCTACAAAGGAAAAAGTCATCATTGATGACAATGCTGCTCCAAGAATGATCAAGCCGAAAAATCCAGAAGTCCAGATTATGGAAAGTCAATCGAGGAAAAGGACAAGAAACAAAGCCAAAGCCAACGGTGAAACACTGTTGGATAAATATACTTCGCACACGTCCAACAATGTGTTCACACTATCGGCTTGGAGGTGCCAAACGTCCTAGGTCACCGCCCTGACAAGGTTTTGGTGGTTCCGAGTGCTGGCAAGGGAACTCATATGTCCAGCCACCATATTTCACGGCAGGTCCGGCATATTGATGTGCACCTCCCTTTTATCCACAAGTTCCTCCATGGGGTTTTAATCCCTGGTGCCATACCCTATTGGACCAGCCAGCATTGTCCAGCCGGGGTGGATTCCATCAGTGCCCGAGTTCAGAGAGCATCCGCGTGAGAATAGGATTCGTGTTCAATCCAGCGGCTAGATCGCGGGACGCTACCAGGACCCGACGTGAGTGACTCGGCGCATCAGTGACTCGGTAGCACCAAAAGGGATTCGGGAAAACAACTCACTGAGACGCAGGATAGGTGGCGAGGCTGGCTGCAGACGCGCGCATGTGGGTCCCGGTCAGCGTGACGAGTCTAAATCTGGTAGTACTACTATGGCCCAGCCTGTGCTAACTCGGACGGGGCAAACACTACTCGAGTTCCGGAGAGGACTTGGCATGGGCAATCCGCCGTGTTGTTCAACCCACAGATCAACTCAGCAACTCTGGCAGGACTCGGCGTGTGCAATTCGGCACAGTGGACAACTCGGCGAATCCAGAAGCAAGCAGCACAGCAGGATCCGGTGCACGAAGAGTTGAAGTTGACAAGCCGACGCCGGATCAGCGGAGCAACAAGGTGAAGTCGGTCATAACCAGAACCAAGCCGGGACCTCAGTGGTGCCCGCAGGACTTACACATACTCAGAAGCGAAGGGTACAGCGGTTGCGAGCACTTGAACTCAGAGAGGAGCTAGCTGAAAGAAAACGCGACGAATGGTTCAACCAAGCTAGACCAATGGTACCTGCGAAGATGACTTGGAAAGGGAAGCGCAACACACAGGAAAAAGGTAACGTCACGGACAAGGAACATCGGTCAAAATACCTGCTGATATGGATATCAATATGGTGTTTCGAGTTACCTATTGAGTTTCGTGCACCCGAGTCGGAAGTCGCAAACTCGCACTTGGTCCGAGAAGTGCTATATTTGAGAAGCTGGAAAAAGCACGACAACACCTAAAGCCTCTGTTCATTAAAGGTCATATCAACGGGAAGCCTGTCGGTCGCATGCTTCTGGACGGCGGTGCCGAGTCCAATATTCATGCCTCTTTCGGTTTTCTCTAGTTGGGCTGAAGAGAGGACGAGTTGATGAAGACCAACATGGGACTTAGCGGGTTCTCGGAGAGACTTGTCTGAGGCTCACAATCAGAAGCAAAACATTGCCGACTGCTTTCTTCATCGTTGACGTCAAAGGCCGATATAATGTTCTTTTGGGACGTGACTGGATTCATGCAAATTGTTTGCATTCCGTCTACTTTGCATCAGTGCTTAATCCAGCGGGTTGATGACGATGTAGAGGTTTTTGAAGGCAGACAACTCGACTTGCATCGCTTTTACTGAGATACCGGTTGATTGGCAACACGGTGATATGAGATGCTTGATGGGTAGGAAATTTATCGATTATGACTACGTCAGTATTGGTAGAGATGGCTTTGTACCAGTACAGGCACAGCAGCTTGTATAGCTCAGCTCAATGACTTGTCTTTGTGAATAATGAATAAATGATAGTATTAAGTGGCTGCAAAAGCGTACTAAGGAATATCGTTCTAAGAAGAACGATATGCACGAAACCATTGAAGACTTCGAGGATAGGGAAAACTCGAACATGGATTCTCATCGGCTGATCCACTTGAGGAGATTGATATTGGTGATGGGAGCTTCCCAGGCCTACGTTCGTTATGCTAACATGGAGGCTGGTCAGAAAAGCAAGGTACGTATACCGCTCAAGGATTTGTTGATGTTTTGCATGGAGTTATGATGAGATGCCTGGGTTGAGTAAAGTCTAGTCGAGCATAGGTTACCTATTAAATCTGGTTTTAGGCCGTATAAGCAGCCACCTAGGCGTTTCACCCTAATCTTTATGACCGCATCAAGGAGGAAATTGATCGGTTGTTGAAAGCCAGTTTATTCGGCCGTGTAGGTCTGCTGAGTGGATATCTAACATTGTACGGTCGAGAAGAAAATACTGGTAAGATTAGAGTATGCATTGATTTTAGAGACTTGATAAAGCCACTCCTAAGATGAATATCCTATGCCGATAGCCGACATGTTGATAAATGATGCCTCTGGACATAGGGTAATAGCTTCTTAGATGGTAATGCTGAGTATAATCAATCTTTATGGCACGAAGAAGACTGTTTAAAATTGCTTTTCGTTGCTTGGTTTTGTCGGGTTGTTTGAGTGGGTTGTTACGACTTTCGGGTTGAAAAATGCCAGTGCCACATATCAACACGCCGTGAATTTAATTCTTTCATGAATCTTCTAGGCGTTGTGCTAGAGGTTTACATTGATGATGTTGTTTGTTAAATCGGATGGGTTCGATTATCATTTGGCCGATTTACGATTTCTTCGAAGGATGCGTTGATATGGCTTAAAGATGAATCCACTCAGTGTGCTTTCGTCGGAGTGTCGGCTGGGAAATTCTTCGGGTTTATAATCCATGAGCATGGCATAGAGATGATCCTAAGAAGATAGAGGCCATCAGAAAATTAGGAGAACCACGTGCAAAAGGGATGTACAACAGCTGCTAGGAAAAATCAATTACTTAGACGGTTTTATATCCAACCTGGTGGGAATGATTGAATCGTTTGTGCCCTTTTCTTCGGCTAAAACACGAAGCCGAATTCACTTGGGAGCAGAGCAGCGTAGTGCTTTCATAACATTAAGCAATATCTATCAAAGTTCTCCCAGTGCTTGGAGCAACCCAAGTCTGGAGTACCGTTTAGGTTGTATGTTGCTGCACAAGCGAGGCGATCGGTCGGTTCTGACTCAAGAAGACGGCGGGAAGGAATATATTGTTGCAATACTTGAGTCACCGTCTGATCGACACCGAAAGTCGATACGTGTTTATTGAGAAGTTGTGCTTATCTTTATTTTATGCATGTACCAAATTTCGGCACTATCTACTTCGAGTACTTGTGTGGTTGCTTGCCAAGTCGACGTAATCAAATATATGTTGCAACAACCGATTCTTAGCGGAAGAATGGAAAATGGCTTATGCATCAATAGAGTATGATTGACATATGAGTCGTTGCGTTCTATGGGGGTCAAGTCATCGCCGACTTCATTGTTGATCATAGGGTTAAAGATGAAGAGGATATTAATTATGTTAGTGTGTTCCATGGAAACTTTATTTTGATGGGTCGGTGTGTAAAATGGCAAGGTATTGGCAATGTTTGATTTCACCAAACAATGTCGTTTATGAAACATCGGTTCGGTTGGAGTATTCTGTACTAACAACCAGGCAGAGTATGAGGCTTTGGTGTTGGCTTACAACTTAGTACGTAAAGGATATAATTGCTTTAGGGGATTCATGTTAGTAGTTCAGCAAGTCAATGGTGAGTTCAATGTTTGATGGGCTACTGAATAATTATTAGACGATGTTTAGATTATAATCCAAGTCCCTAGATACTTTCACTATCAACCATGGTGCCTAGGGAAGATATTCTAGAGCTAATTATCTAGCACAGGCAAGCGTCCGGTAATCAAGTCAGCAGAGAAAATTCTTCATATCAAGAGATCGGTGATAGCTACTGGTAGAGGTAGGCGACTTGTTTAAGTTGAGACCGAGTGGATGATGTAATCGGTACGAGGATCGCCAGTAGCTAAACGCGCGAACAGTTTAGAACCAAAGGATTGGAGAATACCCCTTGCTAGTTATTTGAAGACCCGAGTCAACAAGAGATAGGAAAATTCGGTGGCAAGCTATAAAATACCTTGTTGAACGATGAGTTGTATTGCCGAACAATAGATGGTATACTGTTAAGTGTCTGGGTCCTGACCAATCAATGGTAGCTATGGGAGAAGTACATGAAGGGATATGCAGGACACATCAGTCGGCACATACAATGCAATGGTTATTGAAGAGAGCAGGTTTTATTGGCCGACAATGTTGGAGGATGCTTCAATATTATAGAGGATGTGAAGCATGTCAGAAATTCGGGAATGTGCAATGGCACCGCGGCTATGATGCACCCTATTGTGAAGCCGTGGCCGTTTAGAGGATGAGGGCTTAGATTTTATTGACAGTACATCCAGCTTCATCTAAGGTGTCATCGATTCGTCCTTGTGGCTACAGATTATTTCACTAAATGGACTGAAGCGATTCCTTTGAGGATGACTCATAAGGAGGTGATTAGTTGTTTTGGAACACATCATCCATAGGTTCGGCATTCCTCAACTCTAACGACTGATCAAGGTGCTTCGTTCATGTCTCATCAGTTTCGTGAGTTTTGCCGAGTCCTTTAGAGTTAAACTGTCAAACTCGTCGCCTTATTATGCTCAGACTAATGGACAGGCGAGTCAAGCAATAAAACGTTGATTAACTTATAAAAAAGAAAATTGAAGAACATTCGAGAAGATGGCATGAGGTGCTTCAGAAGCTTTGTGGCTCATCGATATCTCGACATGGGGTGACCCGAGTGACGCCGTATGAGTTAGTATATGGACAGGAAGCAGTGTTGCCTGTAGAAATCACTTGCAAGCTCTTAGAACAGCTAGAAAAAATGACTTGTCGGCTGTAGATTACAATAACTTGATGATGGATAGGATAGATGACGTCTCGGAAGAGAGATTAAAAGCTATGGGAGATTGAAAAAGAAAAGTAGAGTAGCTAAGGCTTACAATAAAGGGTAAGTGGAAAATCGTTTCAGATAGGAGACATAGTGTGGAAAACGATTTTGCTATTGGAACTAGGATAATAAATTCGGCAAATGGTCGCCGAGTTGGGAAGGCCCGTATAGGATCGTAGAGGTTGTTCCTGGGAATTCTTATTTTGTGCAAACTCTGCAGGGAAGGGTTTTACCTAAGCTCTCACTGGAAAATATTTGATGAAGTATTATCCTAGCATGTGGCAAGAAGCTTGATGCCCTATGGCCGATATATCATACCGCCCTAAGCAATAATGTGGCTCATAGTATTTTTTGGTAAATACAATTATACCAAAAACAGGGGGCATGTGTTATAGCGTAATTTGGCTATGATTTATTCAGTCAGCCAAATTAATTTAATTTGCTGTAGTGAGATAATTGACTGACAAGCTGTTTGGAATTAGTGTTAAACCTCAATGCAGGCTTGATGATCCAGTGCAGCCGAGTAGCCCGCAGTGGTCTCCGAGTGGAATCGCTCGCTGCCAGAGTTGTTCGGTGCGCCGAGTAGCCCGAGCGAGTTCCTTCTGTGGCATGTCCGAGTTCCGTTTGCCGAGTTCGCGTGTGGGTTGCGGCCAGGGCCAAGTTGCGCGTCCATTGTGGCGTTGCCGAGTGGGCCAACGCATCAATTGTCTACGTTGGAGTCTTTTTTGGTGCTAGAAGCCCTAACTTGGAATGCAAGGAACGGAGATTGATGGCGGCGAGCAAACTATTTGGAAAGATTTCGGTTTGTATGGAAATACAATTGTGCAGATAGAGTCCTGATCATGGTATGTCAACCTAATTAGAGAGAAGGGAAAGTTACATGTACGTATTCAGTAGGATCAGGAGTCCCGTTCTTGTCAGTAAGGCTTTGGGTCTCATATTAAGGGGTTATCAGCTTACGGAAGGACTTCTAGTATAGTTATCATGGCGGTGTAGCAGTGGCGGCCCTATCTCATTAGCGGAGTTCCTGATTCACACATATCATCATAGTTTTAAATCCACACGTAAGAGCCAATGTGTGCAAATGACTCTTGCGCAACAAACATCACTTATACCAAATTGTTGGGTTGAGATGTATCTAATTGCTATGAAAACAGAGCATGAGCAGAGTGCATAGCCCTCAGTGTAGATCCTTAGCCCGGCAAGACCGTACAACTGCAACCACTAAGTGCTGGCCGTATCAGATTGTCACCGTCTGGTTTAGATGAATTGTGCTGCAGGGTACCAAGCTAATTGCAGAGAATTGGCGTTGACACCTAATTCAAGCTGAAATGTTTCCCTCAAAGATGGACTCTTCATTTCAAGGGCTAGGTGTGGTGGGGCACAATTGAAGCGCTGCAGTGGCATATGTCCTTTAATTGCGTGAGTGCCATGATAGCACCAGCGAGAGGCACTATTTTGTGGTGGTCCCAACAAGTCAGTAAGTTTGTCCATTTCGTTCTTTGAGCCACCATATTTGCTGCTTTCCAGTTAGCTCAGCCTTCTTGAATTAAGTGTCAAGATCCTGGCATGCCACACAGCATATGTGGTCCAAAACGGATAGGTTTGTTCACCAGTCGGGTGTGGAAGGTGCTATTTCGCCCTCATACGCAGTCACCGATGGGCAGATTGAGAGGGTGCAACAGTGGTTTGCCAGCTTAGTCTGAGATGTTTTGTCATGCTTGACCAAGGAAGTGGAGTAAAAGTGGTGTTAGAATGTGCCCTAGTGCATAATAGGGATGATAGATGTCATTGTTATCCATGATTTATTAAATATTTCTGAATAATATCAATTTGTATCGATGAGCAATATTGTGACGTTCGTGAAACCAGTGACCAAGATATGAATGATTAGTTCAAAATGAGCTCCCTAGTCAGAGTTTATGTAAGGACACATATGAATATAGACTAGCAGATGTATGGTTGATGACAGTTTTTACGGTCATGGACATAGAAATGTCGAATCAATATAGGAGCACAGTTAAGGAAACACGGGGTGGACTGGGACCCAAACTGAGGACACAATGGTACGTATATGTCCTGACCTGAGTTTTTTTTTGGATAACTAGTAGTTTAGAGTTTTCGTTTCTTTTAATAACTCCGATTTCGAAAAAGTTGAAAATATGGTTGAGATGTGCTAATGACTGACTTAGGGGTTGCAAACGCTACTTCGTAACTGGGTAGTATAAAGGTAGCTTCTGTTTGTTATAAAGCATGATTCGAGGTATGGTACATCGAGATGAGATATACCCCTCTCGGAATGAGAGATATATCTCAGGGCCCCTTGAATGATCGGATATAGAAATGCATGGTGTGAACGTAAGGTCAAAGAGTTAATCTAATAAAGGATTCCGAGACACCATGATTGAGAAAGAGCGGTCAAGTCGAACATTGAGTTTGACAAATATTGTGAGCAAAGGGAGAATTATATAACATTGTAAAGCTATTCGTCCGATCGACTTTACGATCTTTGTGAGGTGGCATGTCCTGCTAGGGCCGCTACAATTAATGACCGAGTTAGGAGTACATGTGTAATGTCTAAACATGCCGAGTGAACTATAGGCCGTTGCACTTAAGGAGGCTGGAGCTAATTTGGATAAGGATCCGGTAGACTAGGTATTGAGTTTCCTACTGGGCTCTAACGAAGAAGCATTTTTTTCTTAAAATTGGGGGGGGGGGAATTGGGTGGGGTCTATATTTTTTTTTTTTAAAAGGGGGAGGAAGGGGGCAAGAGTGTAGGGTTACACTGATTAGAATTCCGAAAACTGGCCATCACCTCTCCCAACGCCCAAAGTTGCCTCGCTCGGATCTAGACAATCGGAAAGTGATGTTACTCCTGAACGTGTCGAT